>VZRI01007253.1:46615-90544 GCA_013397515.1 Upupa epops
GGCTCTCACCACTGTGACCGTGAAGAACTTCCTCCTCACATCAAGTCTAAATCCACCCATCGCCAGCTTTGCTCCATTCCCTCTACTCCTGTCACTACCTGAGATCCTAAAAAGCCCCTCCCCAGCTTTTTTGTAGTCCCCTTCAGACACTGGAAGGCCACAATAAGGTCACCTCAGAGCCTCCTCTTCTCCAGACTGAACAGCCCCAACTCTCTTAGTCTGACCTCATAGGAGAGGTGCTCCAGCCCTCTGATCATCCTCGTGGCCCTCCTCTGGAGACATTTCAAGAAGCATGCATCAACAAGTTAATCAAAAATACCACCAAAGGCTGCATATCCACCTAATGTAATCTTTCTTTGAATAAAAGATGGAAGTCAAGGCTGAAAATCACTGAGCCAGTTGTTTATAGTAAAAAAGAAATCTTGGAATATTTTCCCAATGCTGCAGTGAATTCAAGTTAATCCATGATGCAGTGGATTTTCTGTCATAAAGATTAGCTTAAAGAGCTGTGTCCAGGGTGTGTCCTGAGTTGGTGGTGCAGCCCAGCTAAGGACTGCAGTCCTTATGCAGGCAGTGACCTCCTAGGATGTCTGCTGACAGCGAGAGACATGGAGTGTGCTGGGGTAGGAACTGTTGTGAGTCCTTTATCCCTTTTTAGGGTTCGGACATTAAGATTTGGTCTCAGTTATGTAACAGCACTGTGACAAATCCCTGTGTGTCTGTGTGTGTGTATGTATGGTGTGGGATGGTTTTTTTCTGGTGTGTATGGGATGAACGAAAATGTCTTTTTGCTCATTTTCCTCCACATTGTTTTTCCTTGCCTGCAATCCGGGTTGGGATGGGGGGGAGTGGGGTGGCAGTGTGTGTTCAAACCCTCCCTTCACGTTTAAGACTTTTGCTAAAGGTATTTGGTCAAAACATATTTGCAGTTTTCAACCTGTAACAGTGCTGTGACTTTTGGAAACTTGTGAATGAAGAGGTGAAGGTGGAGTATTTTAGATGTATTCCCAAGTGCATTTGGTGAGGAGCTGTCATTTTGTCTGACTGGCTGGTTCAAGTGAGGAGAAACAGTTAAATCATAAAGTAGACAAACTGGGGGGCAATGGGAAAGCAGTCATTTGCTTCCCATGGACATTTCCCAACTTAGTATTCTTTCTAGAAATACTCTTAACTGGTGACAAGTACTCTGTTTTATAGGCAGCCCGATTCAGCACTGACATTGTTTGCCAAAGACAGATCTTCCATCTCACGGATTTGCCCAGTACGTAGCCAGGACTTAGTTAGGGGACAGCTGTGGTTCAAATGCAATCACTGACGCTCTGTCTGGACCCCAGCTGAGGACATGTGTTTAGGTGCAACGTCCACAACAAGATTTAAAGGACTGTCCCTACACGCTCCTGAGCTCATTGGCAACCCAGCCTGTGTTGCACAACAGAACAGAGCAGACGATCTCGAAGGTACCCCTGTGGTCTTCAAATGAGATTTGTGGTCCTTTTTAATTTCTTCAAATAAAAGCTTAGAGTACTCTGGTTCCGTCCTCCACTCTTCTCTCCAAATCTGTGAAGGGAATGCTCAGTTCTTCTATAATTAACAATTTTCTTTGGCTTGTCCTGTCAGCTCTAGAATCTTGTCCCCAGTCCGATGGATTATTTATTTAAAGACTAATTAGCAGAACCCAGTAGCACAGCGAGGCAGTGTTTCACAATAAATTCAGCTGCCCAATAAACACAGCCTGTGTCTTCTGTGGCCAGACTGCCATCAGTCAAAGTTTAGCTGATTAAAAAGTCTTGCACTGAGCACCAGGAGCTGCTAAATGATTCTGGGTTTGGCAGGAGCTCGACAGAAGGCTGGGCTACAGACAGTGGCTGTCTAATGAAAACCCTGTCCTGGCAGTCACAGCGGGTTTGGGTTGAAGAGCAGGGCAGCAATCCCATGAACAGCAGTTTCCATGTGAACACAGAGAAGACCTCTGCTTCAAAATTTATTAAAATTGCCGTTCTGAGCCATCTGAAAATTGTACATGGTCTTGAAACAGGACCAGAGTCACCACCGGAAAGCACCTTGGAAATCCAGTCCTGTGCCACCGGCTGTGGGCTGTGACTGACAAATCATTCCGAAGTTCTGCTGTGGCAAGCAGAGTGAGAGGATTCTGCCCCTCTGCTTTACCCTGATGAGACCTGACCTCACCTGGAGTCCTGTGTCCAGCCCTGGAGCCCTCAGGACAGAAAGGACAGGGACCTGATGGAGCAGGCTCAGGGGAGGCCTCAGGACAGGAAGGAGAGGGACCTTATAGTGACCTTCAGATCCCTGAAAGGGGCCTGACGGAAGGCTGGGGAAGGCTGTTCATGAGGGCAGGGAACAATAGGACTGAGGGGTCATGGTCTGGAGCTGGAAAAGGGCAGATTGAGGCTGGACACCAGGAAAAAGTGCTTTAATCCCTGGGACAGGCTGACCAGAGAGGGGGATTGGACTAGATGACCTTTATAGGTCCCTTCCAGCCCTGAGATTCTATGGTATTGGGCTGAGATGCTGTGAAGCATCAACCTGCACAGAGGCAGGTTTTACAGGGTTGAACAGCCATGGATGGTCACAGGCACCTACTGTAAGTGTGGCATTTTAAAGTTCCCTTGGTTGTGGTAGTT
This sequence comes from Upupa epops, assembly GCA_013397515.1. Lineage (NCBI taxonomy): Eukaryota > Metazoa > Chordata > Aves > Bucerotiformes > Upupidae > Upupa > Upupa epops. The sequence goes on from VZRI01007253.1 coordinate 49,258, forward strand.
AACTGGCTACTCAAGCCAGGACCAAACAGAGTGTAACAAGTGGTTGGTGTGCTTAGTTTCTGGCAAGAAGACGGAACAGCACCAGCTCTCCGGCACCACTCCACTGATTTCTAGTCTGCTGAGAGCTTTTTTCCCCTAGTTTTGCATCCTCTGAAATATGACAGTTAAAACAGAACCAGTAAAGCGGTTTGAAAGCTGCTTAATTTGCTCTGTTTCTGAAAACGGATCAATGGTTTCCACAGCTGTTGCAGAGTCCCAACTTTCACTCCTGCACTTCCTATTGCTAATTATTATTTTTTCATGCAGATTGCTTTGGGACTGGAATTTGTCAGGCTGAATAATCAGCCCATAGGAGAATTAACAAGAAATTGAGTAAAGTAGATTTGGCTGTTAATTAATTTGATTGTATGCTACACCCATTCCCATCATCTTACAGGAGTGATGAATGGATGTGTCCAGTCTCTTTTCCAGAGCTGTTTGGTACAGTGGACATGTCTGTCCACCTACTGAAGGATAAAAGTACTTTTTAGCATGTGTGTTGTGCCCTTTGGGTCTAGTAGACTCAGTTATCTCCAGGAGAGACAAGGCTGAGTCTTGTAGTTGCTTTCCTGTAAGCTTTTAATTCAAAAAATATGTTCTCCCATCTCCTCATGTGTATGTACATATATATTTTATATAAGGCCAAGTATGGATTGTTATCATTTCTGGAATCTTGGGAGTCTACTAATTATCAGTCTGGATGTAATTATTACATCAAAGAAAGAAAGCTAATACAGTAAACATGTTCTCTTGCCCCTGTGCTTCTGGGTCTCAAGGTTGAGGATTTCATTCTGTTGGGATCAGATGGGGTTTTGTGATGGTCATACAATTGTTTAGCTTGGAAGAGACATTTAAGATCATCAGCACTGCCAAGTCCACCACTAAGCCATGTCCCAGGCACCACATCTGCATGCCTTTCCAGTACCTCCAGGGATGGAGACTCAATTCCCCTCTCTGGGCAGCCTGTTCCGATATTGCATCCAGTCATGGTTTCCTCTTCCTCACCCAATATTTCACATTGGGGCCTTCTGTACATTTGCAAAATTTTTTGCCTTCATAGAGTCCTAGAACAGTCCCGGTTGGAAGGGACCTCCAAAGGTAATCTAGGCCAACACCACCACCATCCGCCACCTCCACACCCCCTTGCAGTGAGCAGGAACACCCTCAGCTAGATCAGGTTGTCCAGCCTCCCCTTGAATAGCTCTAGGGATGGGGCCTCAATTCCCTCCCTGGGCAACCTGTTCCAGTGTTCAACCCCACTCCTGCTCAAGAACTTCTTAACAGCCCATTTCAGTCTGCCCTTCTCTCTTGTGAAATCACTGCCCCTCATCCTATCAGTCCAGGTCTTTGCAAACAGTCCCTCTGCAGCCCCTTTCAGGGCCTCTTTTGTCGGTGTGTCAGTCATCCGTGCCTTCATGTTACCCCCAAATTAACTGCACGATGGCTGTCACAGATATGTGTTAGATTTGATGTCTTTACTCTCTTCATTGCCTCGAAAACCAGTTTTGTGCAGCTTTAGGTCTGCCTTTATTTAACTGGCCGTGAGGGAGTTATTTTTAGTCCTAGGATCTCTCAGGCCAGCCTGTGCACTTGTGCTCTCACCCCACACCTGCACTCTCCTACACCTCCTCCTGTCTCTCTCCTCTCAAAGACTCTGGTATCATTACCAGCCTTGTGTTTCTTTTTTACTACATCACTGTGTTAGAGTCATGAATACCTCATAGTTGCTTGTGTTTCTGTTTTCTATGTAAAGCTGTTGCTGCTACAGCTACACCTAGTGAAACAAAGCTTCAGGAGATCAAGAAATGCTCTGACAGCTCCCCTGGTGAGCCTCGATAGCTTTGAAAACTGTCCAAAGCTTGTGGCCTTCTGGTAGCATGGCAATATCATAACACTGGGCTACGCAGTTACAGCAGTGACTGCGAGCAGACAGGCTGTCCTGTGCACAAGTGCAAAGCCTAAAGTTCCAAAAATCATTTGCTGGTTAAAGAAACAAAAAAAAACCCCAGAGGAATATTGTTAATATATCTGAGACTCTTCAGTACAAGGCACTGATTAGAGGAAACAGGTTACTGGGACCCAGTAAGGCTATCAGGAAGCTTGGTGCTGGCAAAGGCAGGATCTAATCTCACTGAGCAATATCATGCTAGAAAACAAAAGAAGAGGTTTGCTCCAAGGATATTAGTGTATACAGATGTATTGGCCGTGCCATGCTCTAGGTGGTTTTGGTGATGATAGGTCATAGGCTGGACTTGATGATCTTAGAGGTCTTTATCAGCCTCAATAATTCTGTGATTCTGTTTTTCATTAGCTCAACTGACAGTTGACCTAAGGAAGGTCTTCTATATCTGACATCTTAATGAGGGTGGTGTTTGGTTGCTTTCCCAAACCTATTTTTGTGATATGAGATGCAGCTGTGCTTGCAAATTTTACCTCAAAGAATTATGGAGGTCTTATCGTTATGCTCTCTGTTCATAACTGGAATTGGTTATCACATGGACTATTCAGTAAATCTGGTGGAAGGGGAGCCACAGTCTGTAGAATCTCATACACATTTTCAGGTGTAGCTGAGTCCCAGGAAACCAAAGGGGTTGACCTTACATAGCTAATGTGCATTCAGAATCCATGCATCTGTGTTGTCTTCATTAAAATTTCACCTCCCACCAGTAGCGATGACTAGCAAGACAGAACAGACCTGTGTTCCTTAACAAAGTATTAATTCTCTTCTTGCAGCTCAAACGTGCCTTAAACACTGTGCTGTTTGGCTAGGCATAGGCTTGATCCATTCACAGAGGCAAAAGATCACAAACCTTGTTTTTGGTATAAAGTTTGCTGTGGAACAAAGCATGAACCTTTTAAAGCAGAGAGAATGATAATATTAGGTAGAGGAGAGATATAGCTGTGCTTCATGCGGCTATTATTACATTCTCTGTGTGTGCTTAATATTCAGTTAGCTTTGCAAAGCAAAGCCAGTGTCATCATCATCTTGCACTGTGCAAATCTGTCTTCCAGTAACAGCAAATGTAATTGAATTTAAAGTAAATGTTTGGGAGGAGAAAAGCAAAGCCAAGACCTCAATTATGGAACAAAAAAAAGGCATCTTATTTCCCATATGCTTATATCTGAGCTTGTTCAGCCCACTACTGTTAAACCCATCTCAATGCAGCTCTTCTTCTCTGGGAGAATCAAGTCCATCAGTGGTGGAAGCAATGTGAAATCATGGCTATAGTTTAGCACCAGCAGAACTGGAGATAGAAAAATGGACTCTTATCAGGTATCTTAATGGCATTCTCCCCTTGTCTAAACCTTTTAGGATTAGTTTTGTTTGCAATTTGAAGCAAGACTATTACTTCTTTCAAATGCAAGTTTGATTCTCAATACATTCTCTTGGAATTTGCTTCTCAGCTTCTTTGGAATTGCATCACAAGAAGCGATAACATTGGAAGGTTTGTGAATGTTGTGCCATGTTCAGCCTTCTAATGAATTCCACTTTGAATGCTCTTAGTTTATAAATCAAAATAAAAATTGAATAGCTGCTAACCTGGTCCAACAGCTGCTATCTTTGTGCTTCACTCATCCCTGCAAATGATAAGGATTTTGGAAATGCAAGACCAAGTAGATTAAAGTTTTCATTCTTGCAGCACTAGTATCTAGAGATTCCTAGTGCAGGCAGGTTTTAAGTCTCTGATTTTCTTATGCACTAGTGAAATGAACCATAGAAGGAACTGCATGGTTTCCTATTGTCCCGAAGTGGTATTTTTTCTGTTGCCCTCCTAATGACAAATGTACTTTAGGAATTAAGCTAGATGAACAGGCTTGTATGTGGAGATTAGTGGCCTTAAGGAACAACAGGAACTTGCATAGGTGCTTAGAAGTGCTAGCAGTCTGCAGCAAGGAGGTGCTACTTTGTTCTTTGATCTGAGTTCTGTGACTTTTAGTCTGGATCTTCAGAGCACTAACTACATGGGTAACAGTCTTAGCTCATCAGCTAGGTGAGAGCAGGATTCAGTGAGGAGCAGCTCTCCTGGGGGATGCAAGCAAAGCAAATGTGGCTTTCACTTCAAGGTGAAACCCTGAAAGTGTGTCCCAAATAGCAGCTAAAGCAGAACTGAATGCCCACAAGCAGCTGCAAAGTTGTCTGCAACTTATAACTGCAGTGACTTTCTTGTTTCAGCCAAGTCAGCCAGCACCAGCATCTGCACCTCTCAAATTGCCACAATTTCAATGTGGGACTTGCACATCAGATCCCACAGTGGATACAGTCTCTGTTACATGGAGTCATCTGGTATAATCCTGAATACAGCAAGAGATTTAGACTTTAGTGTTTCCAGCTACAGGGCAGCTCTGAGGGCTTTCATCATGCACTTGGCCAACGTGAGGAGGGTAGAGAAAACACAGAGCCTGAAAAATACCCTTTGAATAAGAGATGGATGGGACTTCGGAACTTTTTGAGTAATGAAACAAGCTTGAGCCTTAAACAAGTATCAGTTGTCTTGGTTTAGCTAATAAAATACAGTTGACTGAAATGTTATTTAATTAGTATCTAGTGTTAAAACAAAGGATTTTGTGTGGCCTTTAGAAATGCTGTTGCTTAGTACATAGACTGCCAAGACAATTGATGAAGGAAGAGTTTTGTTTTCTTTACAACTCACTTTGTCCTTTTGAGTATCACCACTTCTCAGCCTCCCAGAAAAGACACCTATGACAAACAAATTAGAGAATCACAGAGTCATTGAAGCTGGAAAAGCCCTCTGAGCTCATCCAGCACAGTCCATGACCTAACATCACCAAATTGGCCAGACCAGGATACTAAGAGCCACAGCCAGGCTGTCCTTCAACACCTTCAGGGATGGGGACTCCACAACTGCCCTGGGCAGTCCATTCCAGGGTCTGAGCACCCTTCTTCTGAGGAGGAGCTTCCTAAATCCAACCTAACCCTCCCCTGGTGCAGCTTCAGGCCCTGTCCTCTCAATCTGTTGCTAGTTGCCTGGGAGAAGAGCCCAAGCCCCACCTATTTTAATGTTTCATGGGCTTTTCATATGCCTTCCAGAATTGACATTGTATTCAAGACTGGTTAGATTGTGACAATTCCATAAGTTGCTCCAGCTGGATGCTGTCACTTTTCATTTTAAGTAGTTTTTTGCTTTCATTTAGAAGGAAAGTGGGGAAAATAAAAAGTCTAAACATAATCTTCTGCTAAAGCCACTACTTGTGGTTTGGCAAACAAACTTGTGAGAATATTAGAAATTTGCCATCTCATGGTGAGTAATCTGTAACAGACAGTTGTTCAACATCATACCCGGCATTTTGGATGTAGAAGTCTGCTAGACCAACTTAGCTTGCCCATGAGGAACAACTCACATCTCAACAGAGTTTTGCAGAAGTCTGGCTCTTCTCCTCCCCAGTGTTTGCAGAAGAGTCCTCGGTCACTGTAACTGCATTTGTGCTTTGCTCCCCTAACAGAAAACATACCCTGAACCTTTAAGTTCCTTTTAGTCTGGGATTGTTTATGGACCTGAAAGAAGAGTCATTAACACTGGAGCTAGCCTAACCCAGTGGGATCAGTGAGTCGGGCAGAAGAAGGGATAGAAGAGTCAGGTTTAGGTCATTTCAGTTGCTAAAACATCATAGAATCATAGAATGCTTTGGGTTGGAGGAGAACTTCAAAGGTCACCTAGTCCAAGCTGCAATGAGAAGGGCTGATTCCAACTAGATCAATTTGCCCAGAGCTCTGTCCATCTTGACCTTGAATGTTTCCAGGGATGGGGCATCAACCACCCCTCTGGGCAACCTGTGCCAGTGTTTCACCATCTTCCTTGTATGAGAAAGGTCCCTTCTGTTTAGTGTCTGGAACTGCTTTGGGAGAAGGGGAGAAACTCTTTCCATGGAGGGTTCACGGAGGACAGCTAATGCAAGTGAACTCCCTGGTGAGTTGTAACAGCTGTTGTTTAAGATACTTGTACTGTCTGAAGGGATTTGTGCACTACTTCTGCACACCTTCCATGATTCAGTTGATAATTCTCTTAGTATCTTTGGGCTTGGCCACGCACAAGTGTTTTCAGAACACATGTATTTTACAGCACCTGGTAATCCCATTTATCTCGTGTTATGCTCCACACAAGGTGGATACGGTCAATGCTTCCGTCTTAAAGTACTTTGTCACAGGTTAACCTCAATGAGACACCGGGCCTGGTTTACTGATGCCTTGTACCTGTTTGGGCTGCAACCTGAATGACAGCACTACTCACCTGGTTTGCCCGAGTGTATGCCGCCACTCGCTCTGCACAGCACTGAGATGGAAATTAAAATTGAACGCATAGTCTACACTGTTACTCCTCTGTAACTTAGGAGTTCAGGACGAATAGGATGGTTTGCAATGGCTGTTGTTCTCTTGCCCAATTCTTCTTTAAAAATATATAAGCTGCTGCAGTTGGATAGTTTAATAGTTGGTGTTGTTTATATGTTAGTATTGCATTGTCTTCTTGTCTCCTAGTTTTCTTCTCTGCCTGGGAACTTTCTTCATGCTGGCGTTGCTGCTGGATATACTTTGTTTAAGGCACGAACCCTTTGGGTCATGTTTGGACAGGTCACTGAAGCAGCTGTCCTAGGCTTGAGATTTCCCATCTAGATCATTGGCATCAAGCAAAAACAGCAGCACCAGCAATGTTTAAACTCCCTGGATTTTTGTTTTCCTTTGATGAAGGAGATTTTGCTTGGCTTGCAGTTATGTGGAAAGTCCTTCAGATCCCTCTGGTTAAATTTACAAAGCCCGTTTGCATTCTTAGGGTGGGGTAAGAAACCAGTGGTCGCTGTATCTGAGTGTTGGGAACCTTTCCTTCTTCTGCCTGCGGTAGGTTATTTTGAGATGATCTTTTGCTTCCTCAGTGTAGCCACAGCTTTGGGAAATCATGCTGGGACCTGGCTGGGCTTTTTTTTCCATATATCTTCACATCGGTTTCTTGCTTCAGTTACTCAGGCTTCCCTGAGGCTTTTCTTGCCTTGAAAATACTGTCAACTCATTAAATATTTTTGAAACTTTTTCGTGTCTGTCAGGATAGGAACATGGCATTTTTATTCAGTTTTGCTGAATCAAGTGGTTAGAGGTAAAAATTTGGCCTTTGACTCTTTTATTAATTGTCTAAATTATGTTACTCTGCTTTGTCATCTGTATTGGATACAGGGTGAAGACAAGAAAGTACCTGAAAAGGCTCTCCATGCCCCAGTGTCACCTTCATCTGTCCCTGACCATATGAAGTGCAACATCCTTAAAGCTCAAGTGGAAGCTGCTTTTAGAGTAGGCGCCCAGGTAATCTGTGTTTAATATTTCACTGTCCTAGTTCTGGCATCACTTATGCCCATTTTTCAAAGGAGTGCTGTTCCTGAGGAAAAGCCTTGCTTTATCTCCTGTATCCACATTGACCCAGCATGCTTTAACTGCTCTGCCGTTTCTTCAGGGTACTCAAAATGATTGATACGATGGAAGCAGGAAATTTGTCTGAATTGACGTGATTAATATGGCTGAAGGAGACTGAGAAATAGGAGAGAAGGCCCCAGGAAATCTCCCTGTCTTTATTTTGTCACTGTAGCTTTTACTTACTTTGTGGCTGGGAAGTAATAACCTCTGGAGTTTTCTATCCGCCACTCGCAGGAGCTGGTTAAAGGTGTTTTCAGATGGAATCCGTGTATCTAGATAAAGTCTTTATTTTAGGGGATTAACTTCAGATGTCTGAACTTGACGTGTGAGCTAGTGTGTTGTTTTCTTACAGGTATGCATGTGTTAAACTACGTTTTAAGCTGCTTTTCTCATGGCTGGGTCAGTGTTTACATTGGATAACCCCTGTTTCAAAAGGTCTTATAATGGTCAGGCGACTGCTGACTGCTGCTAGATGTGAAAAGTTCATTTCCTAATCAAAGCTGAATCTAAGTGAAACTGAAAATCTGTGATTACCTTCATTTGGGGACAAGAGATAAAGCTACTGGTGCCGAAAACAAAGCCCAGTAGAATGTTGTACAAAAGCAGAGGTTGGTGTGACTCCCTTTCCAAGTTCCTGTGGTATCCTTGGCCATATTATTTTTCTTTAAATACTAATTATGTTGGTGTTTCCATTGCTTTGTTTCTTTTCACAATAACATACCAGGTCAACTTGCCCTGCGAAGGGTTTTGTTTAGTCGTTGTGGTGTGTTTGTTGTTCCCTGTCAGGTATTTCATCGGAGAGCTGATTACATCTGGTCTCGCTAGTCCTAAGGAAGTGTCAGAGTTTGGTTATTCTGACTGCCCTAGATTTCAAGAACAGAAATCATAAATATGACAGCATGTGTGGGAAGGATATCTGGGTTTTTTTCTCCTAGTTTTGCTTAAAGCAGTTCTCTCACCTCTGTGAATTCTGTGTTGGTTCAACTGTGTTTTATGCAGCGCATTTCTCATTTGCTTGCCCTTGCATTTGCCCTCTGTTTTTCCTGTGAGTCTTTTCTGCAGGATGCCACGGGATATTTCTCACATTTGTATTTTCCCCTGAATGTGCTTAACGGTCTTGTTTGCCTGTATAGTTAAAGACTGGAAGCAGCGGGTGCTACTGCATTCAGAACACAGCATTATTAAAGCAAGATGGGAAATGTGCTTAACGTATGCATCTCCCAGTTCACCTGCCCTGCCTGAATGTCTAGCTGAGGCAGAGCAGCCTCGGCTGATTTTTCACACATGCCATAACTGTATCCTGCAGTTGCTGCTGAAGTACCTTTCAGTGCAAGCTGAGCATTCCTTTTCTCCTTCTTACCTATGTTGTTTTGCATTCAGCTTCAGCAGTGTTTTGCCAGTTACGTAGCCCATCCAAATGGATGCAGCCACAGGCAGAAAACACGACTGGTTAATTATCTGTCTCTATGGAGTGCAAAGATGAAATAGCATAGCACAGAGGAGGCCAATGAGACAACAGGCTCACTGAACCAGCCAAGCCCAAAACGCAGCAACAGAGACACCACCCTCAGCCCGTGTTCCAGTACCTCATGGAGAATACCTGACAAACGCATTGTCCAGTCTGTTACCCCAGTCCAATTCATCCTGTCCTCTGTCTGCCAGAGAGTCCGGACTCCTGCAAATAGAGCTTCCTTTCATACTGTTCAGTTGGATAAACTGTCCTTCAGAGATATCAGAGTTTTCCACCTTACGGGTTTTTTGTCCAAGGTCAGCCGAGTCCTGGGTGAAAACCAAAAGGACTGTTTCTCTCCCTGTTCTGCACCTCCTACAGTAGCTGGGTAGCTGCTCCCACTGCAGTTTCTCAGCAGGGGAAAAGAAAGAAATCATCCATGTGTCAATCTTAGTTCTCAGTACTTTGAGCAGTCAGATTGGATTAAGTAGGTATCTGCAGGCTTGGCCTCAATGAGGAAAGTCTTAATGATTTCAGGGGGAAGGAGGGGAAAGAAGGCTGTTGCAGCAGAGCAACATACTGTGGAAAAATAATGGCATACAGTTCAGATTGAAATCCTTGAAGCTTTCAGTGCTAATGAAGTTTGGCTTAAGAGTTATAGCCAGTAAATTAGGATGTCACCTTAATCTTGGAAATCCTCATTCAACTCCCCGCTTAGCCACAAAATTGCCTGTACAGCTGGAGATGAGTTCTCCTGCACTTGAGCTGCCTTCCCGTCAAGTATGAAAGATTGCCTTTCTCACATCCACTGCAGAAATAATTAGATAGAGACCAGGCAGTGGTCACCAATATAGTAGGGATCTGTGGGCACACAAATACTGGGAAGGGCAGGCAAAATGGAGGTGAAGAATGAGCAGCAACATACCACCTGTCATCTGGAAAACTGGAGGAAGAAGGGAAGAGGACAACAGGAGGCTCCAAGAAACCACTGTACTAACTTACTATAATATCATTCAGTTGTCTTCTCTACCCACCTACCCAGACAACTAGCTGAATACCAGTAGCTAAGCCATTTCGCAGTGACAGTTCAATTGTGTGGGAATAGCAGTGGGGAGAGCAGTGCAGTGCTCAGAGTCATCTACAGCATCCTTCTGAAGAAGCAGATAAGAAGTAGTTTCTTCATGGAAAACCATTTAATGCCATGTATTCCTCCAGGACTCCAATCCTGCCCCTATTTTACCCCATCGGACATCGTCTGCTGCCCAGTATATCTGGAGGACTAACCATATTATCCTCCTTCCAGCCCCACCTGTTGATACCAGTTCCAAGGGAAATCCCTGAGAAGTCCTGCCTTCTGGCCTTACTGCTGAGACGCCAGTCTCTCTTCACATCTTTTCTGTACTGGCATATTTCCACTTGCCAGGCAACCAGAGCATGAAGGATATCCAGGTTCTGTAAGGCACAGCCTGGGTTCACAGAAAGTTAGGGCTTGGAAGGGACTTCTAGCTCTAAAGCAAGACCGGCTGGTTATCCTCCTGTGCAGCACAGAAGTGCCTTTATTTCATGGCATCACAACGAAAGATGAGGATTTGCTTCCCTGTACTTTTTAAGAGGAAGAAGAAAGAGCCAGACTCTGTCTCATGCACACACAGCTTGAAATGAAATGTTCTTTTAAAGGCCCTGAAAATCTATGGTCTCACTCATCATTAATGGAACTTTATGGGGCATTTTCATTCTACATTCAGGTGTAAAAGCAGGAGGGAAATACTGGTGCACTGTAGGATCAGATCCAAAATTAACCAACTGTGGCTTGAAGTATTTGTAACAGTTCTCTCTCTAAGCAGTAGGAATATTTTCAATACCATATGCTACTAACACCAGGATTTGACAAGTGTATGAAGGCACCTCCTGCATGTAGTAGAAGAAGAAGCTGTTCTTTGTTAATTCTGAGAATGGAGTAAATGTTTGCAAGTGGAAAATTTAAACTGGGACAGACGTTTTCTGTTGTTTTCTTTCTTTATGGCAGCTAGACACCAACACAAGGTAGAGCTCCAGACATTAATGATTCCAATACTTACCATTTCAAATACAAAACCAGGGGGAATTATGCAATACATTGGAAAATGTATTCTGGAGGATGCTCTCTGCACTGCTTCATTTCAGAATTATGCTGAAGAGCTGTTTATCACACTCCTGGGGGGCAATCCACCACCTCCCGTGGTTAAAGGCCTGACTTGGAGACCAAAAATTTGTAAGTTTATGGTGCTGATCGCTGAGCCCTGCGTGTGGTTTACAGCTGTAGAGCAGTAGGAAGCAAACACGAGAGGGTTTGTTTATTTGGTGAAGGCGAAATATCTCTGTGCCATTCTGCTAGCTGAAGAAGCCAATTCCAGTGTGCTCAGAGATGCTGGAAGCTGAATCCAGGAGCACACTACCACAGGCACTGCAGGTGAGAAGCATGAGGAACCCACACAAGACTGTGGGAGCCTGTGGTGTGCACAGGGCTTGCCTCGTGGTATCTGCAGTTCTAGAGCAAAGGAACAGTGTTTCACAACACACCTTTCAGACTGTGCCACAGGGATCTGTCACCTTCTAGCTGACAGACTGCTTATCACAGTTCCCACATAATTAAGCTCCAGGGGAGCACTGTGAAGCCACTGACATCTTTTCTTCTTAGGGCTTTTTTCCCCCCTTCCTTTTATATTTATTTTTTTTCTGCGTTTATTCCAGACTCTTCATTTGAGAGGGAGTGGCAGCAGGGAAGAGCTGCCAGAATACAAAAGACCAGCTCTCCCTGGCATTTAAACCTCTTTTGCAGCTCCAATGAGTCAGTACTGATATGCTGTGATTGAGCAGAGGACTTGTTAGGATCACAAAGAGTCCCTTCTGCCAAATAGTTCATGGTCCAACTGATGAAAGAAAGATACTAACAGGTTTCTCTTGCTATTTATATCCACTTTGGCTCCAGACAAATCCTAATTATGCTTATAATTAAGCAGAGGCCCCTGAGAAAAGGTACAGCTGTCTCAGCAGGGCTTTTGCTTTGGGCTGACAGTGCATGTTGTGTTCTAGAAGTTTGTCTTCTACAAGTGTTTGTTTTCTCCACCGGCTGCACAAGATTTCCTAAATCCTTGGGTTACTCCTAGGATTAGCAGATTAGCATAGGGGAGGAATTTAAGATGCAGGTTTGCGTAGATTTCTGCTGCAGCTGGATTTTTTTCTCTGCCTGCAGACCAGGGAAGACCAAGCTCACTTTGAAGGTTCCCTGTTGTGTGTGGTTTATGGAAGGCAGACAGAGGTGGTATTACCACTGAGCTGCTCCTTGCTGGATGCTACGGGGTGTTTGCTGAGGGGGAAAAAAAAGTGGTGGGAGAAGGTGGTTTGGAGCTGCAATTATTTACAGAGAGCCTACAAAACCCCAGCCCTTCTGCTTTATCAACCCCAGGGGAAACCCTTGGCTGACAAGAGAGATCTTTTATTATTTCTCAGCCAGGTCTGGGATCTTGAGCAATTGATTCTCGGGAAACAAAGGGACATTTACACTGAACAAAGGGACGTTCAGTCCTGTGGCACCTTTCACACACCAACTTTCTTCAGGAGCTGATACACATGGAAATTTTTAGGCCAGTTCGATAGCCATCTCTCTCTTTTTCCTCCCTGTCCTAGAAACAAGAACTGAGTGATGATGGTGTCTGTTTGCTTTAGGTATTGCAAATATGTGAGTAAATGCAGGTTGCCTGTGCTGTCCAGGGTTGCCGGGTGGAAAGGACTGGCGAGTGGTACAGAAAATGTCTCGGGACAGGCGGGAGTCCATGCATCATCCTGCAGACTGTTCTCTCTGCAGAGATGCCAGCCATAGCTGCAAATGGAAATGAGCCTGGGGTCTGTGCATTATTTATGGCAGTGAGGTGCATAAGTGAGGTGACTCGGTGCCAGGCTGCACCAGCTATGTTTTTGATGATTCTTTGCCTTTTTTTTTGTTGTCTCCTTTAAGGAAAGATTTTAGTGTAAAGCCTTGTCAACTTCAAAGTCCAGGTACTTTTGGCATGTATTTCTAGAAAAAATTCCCCTTCTTTATGTGAGCTGAGTCTTTGGAGCTTTATTCATTTAAGGGGATCTGGATTCAAATCCTAATCAGGTCATGAATGAAAATAGAGTAGGTAAGGGTAAGACACTTGAGGATTTATAATCCTATGTGATTTTTCTTATAATAGGACTTAAACAAATCCTTCTGGATCTCAGAGGAGTTCTTAGCTTTCACTAGGTATTGATTTAAGCACCTTGAAAGGATCTACTTTCCAACACGTTAACCTCTTGCCATCGTGAATTTGATGCCGTTTGCTTCCCTCTCATCCTTTCCTCCTCCCTCCTTCCACCCATCCTTATTCCCAGCACGGAGCTACTGCATAACTTGAGTCTTCACACAGAGATCTGAACCAGAGTATAACAGGTCCCAGCCGAGGTGTTCAGGCTGTGGGGGAAGCTCGCACAGCTCTGTATGTGTGCGGTGCCGTCCTTGCTAGAGCTGTTGCCGTTAGTCACCCACTTGGATGAGCAATAAACTCACCGGCAAATTTCAGGCTAAGTTAAAAAGAAGCAGCCGCATTGGGACTCTTGACTGGAACAGCAGCGAGCACAACACCGCGTCACTTATAATTGCTCATAACAATGGAATTTAAAAATGGCTCAGCTTCCAATTTTCTGTGCTCAGTCACTATGGGGAAACTGGTTTGCTCAACTTGAAAAGCAAGAAACGACAGGAAATGAAGGGTAGAATAAAAATACAAGATTCCCAGTGCATATGGGCCAGGACGATCAATGTGTGATGCACAGCAGCTTATTAGACGCGTGCCAGGAATGATACCTCAAAGTCAAGGAAGGAGCTGAGGAAGTGATGCAGCAGCCCTGCCGAGGTACCAAAGGGAAGAAAACATTTTGATAAATGGAATGTGGGGAAAAAAAATCTTAAATTTATCCCCTGGGATACTGGAGGCAAATGTGGCAGTGGTGTCACAAGACTGTGACAGCACGCTGTGGATATGTCAGCTATGTCTCCTCACTGGCAGGTCTATAAGTGCCAGTACATGATAAGACAAGTACTGCTAATTGCGGTGATGTGTAGGAGCCTGCCAGAGCACAGTGCCAGGCACCTTTCAGAGGAAGAAAAGCAGAGTAGTCTGTTCCCAAGAGATCTAACCATGTTGCTTTTCTGCCTGAAAGGGTACATTTGACATATTAAGCCAAGCTAGGTTTACCTTGGCAAGGGATTCTTACAGATGATGTGTTGCCTAGCCTGTATTGTCTACTGAGATCAGCCAATGATTGTGGCTGATAAATGTCAAAAACTGTTGATGAGTTGCTGTAAATCTGATACGCTTCAGGCATCCTTAGCATCACTACAGAGCTAGAAAGAATCAAAATAGAGGAGTATTTCCAGGCCACTGCAGCACAAACCATTGCTTCCTTACCTTTGAGGTTCTCCAGGCAGGTGTAATTGCATTGCTTCCCTTTCATTTCTGTCACTGAGAACTTTGTGAAAATACTAAGAGACATCATGTGTTTTATATGGCCTTCTAGGCCCTTGCCTTTCCTAGATGAGGATCTGACACCCTGCCTTGGCTACAGTCATCAGTTTCTAACAGAGTGTTTTTACTTATTCTATACAAAATAGAATATATTCTCTCTTGCTTATTCATCTATTCAGGTGAAGTGAGAGCTGCAGCAAAGCCCTTGTGATGGAGGAGAGGCACAGAGGGTACTGACCTCCCCAAGGTGCTTGCTTGTGGTTTGAAGAACACAGCCTGTCTTGCAGAGGCTCACCAGCCCACAGTCCCCATCAGAATCAGACATCCATGCAGAAACACAGAGGGCTGCAGCCAAAAAGGTGTCATTCCTTTGTTCCCTTAGTCGGTATGTGCCCAGTGCAGCCAAATCTCTGCCTCAGGGTCCTGTTCCCCTTCATTCTGGGGGGCTAACCTGTCAGAAGAAAGTAGAAGTAGCTGCTATTCACTAGTCAGATCCAGCCACCATGGCTTATGAATTCATACATGGAGTTGTCTCATGGGCCAGAAAGTGTTCCCTGCCTTGCTGGAAAGCTCAGCAAGGACTGAGGTAGCATCCCTGGAGCATCTGCCTCCATTGTGAGTCTCCAAAGGTGCCAGGACAGCAGCAATGGTTGTGGGGTGCTCATGAGTTGACTGAAAAGCAATCTGAGGCCTGTCAGAATCAGGCTGGCAGCCCCAAGATAGATCACTTGAGCAAATCTGGGTATTGGACTTTTCAAGTATTTCTTAGCAATCATCTCTGAAAAGAGCCTGTGCAGTGGTATTTCTATCCAGGCATGTTTCTTATCTCTTGCATGATAAAGTAATGCTTTGCCCTTGTTTCTAATACCATGAGAAAGTTAATGGCATTTGAAATTGGAACATCAATAATTTTTGGTTTTTCTCTGGGCCCAGTGTGGATAAGAAAAGAGAATGGTGCACTGTGCATGGATTATAGTGGTTTGCAGTCTGGTAGCCAGAAGAACAAGCTTGTTTCTTTTTCAGTAATTATTAAATGGCTGTATTTCTCTAAAAATGAAGTTTGCAATTTTTCTGTGGCCTGAAACCTCTCAGAGCAGCAGCCTGTCAACGAGGAAAGAATATGCCTTAGTTAAGGAGATCTGAGCAGCACCATGAGCTCAGTTCTGGACTTTCTATGGGTGACAGAGTCTCTGCCAAACTCTACATATATGTTCTGAACCTTCTGCTAGCCTTGGTAGACTCCCTGTAGACGGAGGGCATCCTGCAGTGAAAACCCAAGCGTGTGACTCTAGCATGTACGCTTATTCTCAAATGAAGGCAAAACCATCTGGGAATTCTGTTGCTGAGGAAGTGCTTGTGAGGTTGATGAAAGTCATTTGTAGAGTCAGGAGGAAAAAATCACAGAAGTGTGCTGTTGCCTGATGACTTACTGACCTCCTTCTGAAAGCAAACTCTCCCAGGGTCTTCAACCACACAAAGAAAACAAGGACAAATTTGTAGTACAGAAAAGTGGTAACAAGTTTTATTAGCAAGAACAACAAGAATAGGTAAAAGAGGGGAGAATAAAAATCTGCAAACAGCAATTGACAACGTGTTGCAAACAGCCCACCAAACTGAAACCCAGGGAGAAAAGATGGGAAAAAAACAACCTGACCTCCACCCTTCAACTAAAAGCAGGGGAAAACGAAAGAGACAATAATAAAGAGACAAGAGTTTCACTCAGCTTCTGAACAGGCTGTGTGCTGCAATCAAAGACATCAGCCAAGGGACTGCAAGCCAGCAAAAGCCCCAGGCCTCCAGCAAAAGCCTGGAAAAGGTGACAGCACTTCCTTATATGCCAAGCTGTTGGGGTTTGACACCCTCCTCCCCCCCCATTTTTACCAACTACGTTTAGCTAAAGTGATAAACATGAAGGAAAGATTTAAGAAAAACACTTATGAATTGCAGGCAAGGAAATTCATTCAGTTTGGGGAAAAAAAGCACCGAGATATTTTAATTCACACCCATGCACCAGAAACTCACCCCCTCCCCCCCACCCAACCCCACAAAAGAACAGACACACAGGGATTCATCACAATGCTCTTACACAGCTGAGCCAAACCTTTAATGTCTGAGCCCTAAAAAGGGACAAGGGACTTCCAACAGTTCTTGCTCCTGAAGCCAGTGTTGCCCTGTCTCTCAATGTCATCAGACACCTTAAAAGTTACCTTGTAAATCTCCAAAGTTAGGAGTGGCTCCAACAATCATCCAGAGAAACCTCTTTCCAGAGCAGCAGACCATGAAAATTCAGATAAACTTCCTCTTGCCAAAAGGAATCAAATTGGTTCTCTAAGCTGTCTGTCATGTTCAGGGGTCAGCCCCAAAAACATTAACCCATGGTACAAACCAACCCCCCAAAAACCAGCAAGTAAAACAAGGGAGTTACAGTTGGTGATGGCTGAACCGTTTTGCAGAGATGTTTGCAGGTACCTTTCCCTACAGCTGCTCATAGGCACAGAGGAGAAACATAGTGTAATAAGAACTAGCCCATCCTTATTAATTTGGAATTGCTAGTGTACACCCATGACACCCGGTGTCCCTCCAGTTTAGAGTGAAATAATTTATTTACACGTCTGCAATACTTACCTGTGGGTACAGGAATCTTCTCTGTTCTCTAAAGCATGAGTAATAATGAAGAGAACAAATACTGAGAGAAGCTGCTCAGGATGCTGAATGTACCATTTAGGAATAGACTGCTTCTTGAGATGCAGGCTTAGCCTTCCAATGCAAAGAAGACATAGGAGAGTGGTGATGTGGTCAAAGGGCAAGGGTTGGCTATTAGGCTTTCTCAAATGGCTACTGAGACACCAAGACATTTTAATTCACCCCTCACACACCAGAAAAAAACCCAGTACACACAGAGCGGGTGGAATTTTAATAATTTCATTCCTGGTCACTATCCCTGCATTGCTTCCTTGATCTCCATATTCTCTTCTGTGTGTTGTGTTCTAACGCATCTTAAAATGCAGCTCAATTAATTTTGTGCACATTGGAATAAAGTAAAAGTTACGGTTTGAAGAGTAGCCCATTTGACACGTACTAAGCAGCTAGCTTGTCAGGCTTAACAATAAAATGTTGTTAAGACATCAGCATGGAAAAAGAGACTGTATGAAGTTTCTGACAGCTGGATTCATGTTTGCAGCGTTCAGAAAACAAACGGCTTTATAAAAAGCATTATAATTCCTGTAGAACAAAGAAATATTACTTCAGTGCTCATCTACGCCAACAGAGCATGATTCTTACTGTTTTCTCTCAGTTCCTTAAAATAAAGTTTTCTTTCCTCTGAAGAAAGTACTAGATTTTCTTTAAACTTTGTGCTAGACAGGGCTACCAGAAGACCAGTAAAAAAAGTTTTCAAGAGCTGAGCTAAGTTTCTGAAGGTTATTAACTTATTCAAATTTTAAAATCACGCTCTTGGCCCTGAAATTATTCACAGTGTGATGCTAATTCACTGAAAACGTTGGCTACAAAACATTTGGTGAGTGACTGACAATGGTGGTGATGGTGTGATTGTGTCCCACTTGTACCCGATTCCTTAATGCTTAGAGCATTTATCCAGGGAATTTCTGGCTTAGGGAGTTTAAACTCAAATTAAGTGCTGTGTTGGGGTGGGGCTTCTCCAGTACTACCTGCTCATCCTGTGCTCTTAGTAAACTAGTCCCCTAGGAGAGGAACAAACATGCTGGTGAGGTTCAGAGGGTCCCCTCTCTGCTGATGGTGGATCTGGTATCAACACACAAGGTGCAACAACTCTAGTAAAAATAGATTTATCTCAAAAGGCTTCCTAACCCGTCACCTCAGGTACTTGCCTGGGCTGGAGTAAGCCCAGAGAAGCAAACACATTCTGCCAGGCTCCTAGTGGCTCCAGTTTAATTGCCCACACAGTTAATTGTGTGTACAAGCTGGAACAGTCTGTTCCCACCATGGCTGATGCTCTGGTAAATAATGACCTGGGAAGCAGCAATGAGGGTTTTGTTCTCTGGCACAAGGTGGAAATGAACCTAAACCTATGACAACTTGGGCAATTTCCTGAAGTGCTGAGCATCCCTACTGGTATTTTGTAGTTTGTTGCTAAGGTAGAGAAGAAATTCAGCTTTGATTTTTGTTTCTTTTTCTCATGAATGCTCTAGCTGGAATATATCCTGTTGTGTCGGATGAAAGGTCTCATGTTAGATTACACTATCGTTAGAGGCCTGTAAACCCTCTGATGATGGATTTGAAGAAACCTGCCTCATCCTTTTTTTGAAGAGGATGAACTGGCACATTTAATTCAATTTGACCTGGACTTGGCCTCAAATTATTATGGTTCAGATACTTAACACAGAAAAATCACTCTGTCATTGGGCTGTAGCAGTTCCCTTCTACCCATTTAGCAGAAAAAAAATGGCAAAACCTTCCAAGTCCATTATTGATTTGGAGATGCTCTCGTGTCTTTAGCTGGTATTTGCTTGGGGTTTTTCCACTAACACCGGCATTTATACTTGGATTGTGGAACCCCACACCTCAGTTGAAGAGTAAAATCTACCAACACCTACCCATATTGGGTAATGAAGCAGTCTTCATGTAAGTCATTGTGCAGTGCTGGTGTTGTCAACTCTGCAGTCAAATACTATGGGAGAGAGAGTACTCTGTAAGTGAGCAGAGGGCAGCAGTGGGTGAGATTTGCTGGGAATTGCATGCACAGTGTCATTTTATGTAGGGTATCTGATTTTTCAATGACCATGTGAACAGTTGGCATCATTATGGTGTTTAGGCTACGTAAATATTTGTTGTACCCCAAGCCAAAGGACCCAGCTACAATATGTTTGCCTGCACTGATTTTTATTATTTCTGCTCAAAATTCTTTCTGGATGATCCATAATTATCGGTGCTCCTTTCTTTTTCCCTCTTTATCCCTAGGCAGTCTTTTCTAACTCAGTTGCTCTGCACGTTTCACACTGTAGTTCTTCCCAGTGAATCCCAACTGTAGGAGATGAGAAAACCTTATTGTGCCTTTTGAATGTGGGCAGAGCAGGCACTTGGGGTATTGCAGTTTCCTGGGGTGCTTACGGGTTATGTTTTAATAAACTGTTGTGTAATCCAAAGTGCACGGATGTTCTACTAAACTTTGGCTCCTTCTTTTAACAGGCTGTGAAAGAAGAGGCCCCTTTTGTAAATCCCAGTAAGACCTCCAGCCTGCAGGACCCTAATGTAAGGTCTGTTACTTCTTGTCTGTAGGGAAAACATCAAATAAACGCATGATATAGTGAGGCATTTTCCAGGCATTATCCCAAACAGGTGTAACGTCCCCAGGTTGTTGTGGACAGTTCACCAGGCAATGACTGGAGGGGAATGTGTGAACCAGAAGGATGTTCATTTCATATCTGTATATCAGATATAGTTGAAGAATTAATGAAAGCTTGACTTTTAAAGTCAAGCTGAGTGCGTGTACTTGATAAAAGCTTAAGGTAGAAAGCCAGGTGTAGTGAGAACCTTAGTAAAGCTTATATAAAAATGTCAGTTGTCATAGCTTTTGTGTCGGAGACCTGCTAGGTGTCCAGACTAGAATATCCTTGCCTTTGTGTTTTTCTGATTTCTACAAGTTACTTGGTCTGTCTTTTGGGGTTTTTTTTCTAGTCTTTTATTGTTTTCAGTAGAAAAGCACTTAGGAGAATGGCTCATTTGCAGACATCAGTGCATACTCTGGGTTGGACTTTGTTTTGTTGATACTGGATAGTCATCTGCCTTTTCAGTGGTGGCCCGTTGGTAGTTGTAAACATGATTTGGATGGTATAGAGTGCTGCCTTTCAGCTACTGATTAGTGAGGAGATTACAGCATGGCTATCTATAAGTCATTAGCCTATGTATGTATGGTGGTGTCATCACTTTGGACATCTTTAGTGTCCGAATCTGAGAGAAAAGTATGATGGTAAAAAAAGGATCCGTAGAAAAGCCTTTCTCTTTCCCAGTTCAGAATAGATGTTCTCCTGCTTCACTATGCTGAGCTGTGAGTGAGTTATGTGTTCTCCAGTTTAAGGAGAACAAGAAGTTACTGGAGAGAGTCCAGCACAGAGCCACCAACATGATCAGGGGGATGAAACATCTTCCTTATGAGGAGAGGCTGAGAGAGCTGGGGCTGTTCAGCCTGGAGAGGAGGAGACTGAGGGGGAATCTCATAAGTGCTTACAGATATCTAAAGGGTGAGTGTGAGGAGGATAGGAACAGATTCTTCTCATTGGTGCCCAGACACGGGACAAGGGCAATGAGCACAAACTGGAACACAGGAGGTTCAGTTTAAGCACAAGAAAAAATTTGCAGTGAGGGAACCAGAGCACTGTCACAGACTGCCCAGAAGGACTGTGGAGTGTCCTTCTTGGGAGACATTCAAAGCCCACCTGGATGTGTTCCTGTGGGATCTGCTCTAGGTCATGCTCTGTCAGGGAGGTTGGACTAGATGCTCTTCACAAGTCTCTTCCACCATCCTATGCTGAGTAAGAATGGCAGACTAACTGCAAAGCTAATTTTCACAGAATCACAGAATTACTGAGGCTGGAAAAGCCCTCTGAGCTCATCCAGCCCAGCCCAGGACCTAACCACCACATCAGCTAGTCCATGGCACTAAGTGCCAGATCCAGTTTTGTCTTAAACACCTCCAGGGATGGGGATTCCACCACTGCCATGGGCAGTCCATTTCAGGCTCTGAGCACCCTTTCTGTGAGGAAGAACTTCCTAACATCCAAACTAACCTTCCCCTGGCAGTTTGAGCCCTGCCCTCTCGTCATGGCCCTGGTTGCCTAGCAGAAGAGCCTGACTCCCACCTAACTACAACGTCCCTTCAGGAAGTTGTTGAGAGGGAGAAGGTCCCCCCTGAGTCTCCTCTTCTCCAGGCTCTTCACCCCCAGTTCCCTCAGCCTCTCCTCACCAGACTTTCTCTCCAGTCTCTTCCCCAGCTGCATTGCTCCTCTGGACCTGCTCTGGTACTTCAATCTCTTTCTTGAAGAGAGGGGCCCAGAACTTTGTACACATCCAATCTTACAAACTTATAAAAGTGGCTTCACTCTGGAGTTCTTGCTGTGCAGCAGGCTAGTGTGTATTTGTCCAATGCTTATTTTTCTCTGGTTTATGTCCAGCATTGTTTCCTTTACAGTCAGTTGTGCCAAATGAAATGCTGTTGGTTTATTGCATCCTGGAGGTGCAGACATACAAGTAATTGGTATTCAGGGATAGAGCGATTGTAACAGCCTGCATCCAAAGCCCAGGGAGTATTGCAAAATAAACGCAGAGTCCGAGACTCTTTCTGCTTCAGGTGGGTCCCCTTTCTGCAGGGGCGTGTGCTCTGTTTCAGCCAGGCAGCAGGTGACATCCTCTGTAGCCTCTATTTTGTGGTCTTGAATGGACATAAGTAAGCCTTGGCTCTGCTAGGAATTGCAGTATAGCCAAGGGTTAGTTTGTACTGGTTGAACAAGTCACCTGGGAGTTCTCTACTTTAGTTGAGAAACACAGAGGTACCCTTTGTGAAAAGCCTTCCCGGTGGAATAGATTCTATATTCCTGCCGGCATTCCTGCAGATAACACCTGTGTGAATGTTTGAAGAAGGGGGTTTTTTGCTGAAATTTCTTACCAGTTGAAAGCAGCATGCATCTCAGCTATTTAACAATGCTCCATTCTTTCCGTGCAAAAGATTTATAGCAGAGACAGTGACTTCATGTATCTGATTACTGATGACTGTACAATGCCCTGGCAAAACGCGCTGCTTTGTCCAAACCCGAGACATCGGGGAATTTGCTCAGCCTGGCCAGTAAGCAAACATGAGCTGAAGCATGAATTGTTCATAAAAACAGGGAAATAGAAGGTGAGTAAGGAGGGTAGTAGTGCTTGTTTGATTAAAGAACAACAACTCTTTGCTACCATTTTGTCTGCATGTCCATCACCACTCTGAAGATTTACACTTGTAATGAATTAACTGCTTGGATGTGACCTGTAATCCCCCAGAGCAATTATTTTAGCATCTGCCATGGCAGACTCAATTTGGCTAACAATTGCTGTACTCTTTGTAGAATTAGTTCTAGTTCAACTGGTAATTGCTCATCTGTATGCATTGTGTAGCCATGCTCACTACACACAGAACTCCAGTCGTCCTGCTTGGGTAGTCACTGTGTGCCAGTCTGTTCATTCGCCTGTTCGCTGTGGCTGTTGGCAAACTGCAGATACCTCTCCAAGTCATTTTAAATATGAGGGAAAACCCCACAAGTGAAGCTGAAATGGTAGCGTTTAGTCAGCTTTCAGGAAGGGAATGCTTTGGGATTTGTTCTGTGATTTGGTGCACAGGCTGGGAGTGCAATGCTGTTTCCTGATCTTCCTGTCAAAGGCTAAGCTGTGCACGTCAGATTAAACTGCAGGAGGATGTGAGACCACAGAAGGGTACAGTCCTCTCTTCTTGCTTCCTTTGGAGAGCAGTGCTGGACATCTCTATAGCTATCACATCTCTGGGTAGGATTTTTTTGGTTCCTTTCTCCCTTGTTTCAGTGCTAGTTCTCACACACAGGGAGAAAAAAGCTGGCAATTCAGTAAAGTAGTATGCTGCAGCGTCCTAGCTCACACTCTCCTTACTCCTGTAAGACTGATGTATTGCACTATGAATTGAGACACAGTCATGCTCTCCCCTTGTGGCCCCTGCTGCTTGGCAGATCTGGGCAATGGCAGTAGAGGAAGGTGTATGGTTACCTCAGCTCTATCCACCCAGGCTGCACATGACAGAGCTCTCAGCTGAACAGAGTCACATGAGAACAGCTAATAGGAAAGGAAATCCAAAAGCAGGTTAAATTGGAGAGCTATGAATTACCTTGAGTCAGCAATGTGCCCAGGTGGCCAAGAAGGCTAATGGCATCCTGGCCTGTTTCAGGAATGGTGTGGCCAGCAGGGAGAGAGAGGTTATCCTCCCCCTGTATTCAGCACTGGTTAGACTGCACCTGGAGTACTGTGTTCAGTTCTGGGCCCCTCAGTTTAGGAAGGATGTCGAGATGCTGGAACGAGTCCAGAGAAGAGCAACTAGAATGGTAAAGGGCCTGGAAGGTCAGCCCTACAAGGAGAGGCTGATGGAGCTGGGTCTGTTTAGCCTGGAAAAGAGGAGGCTCAGGGGTGACCTTGTCGCTGCCTGTAACTACCTAAAAGGTGGTTATGGTCAGGCAGGGTTCGGTCTTTTCTCCCTGGAGACTGGAGACAGGACAAGGGGTCACAGTCTTCAGCTCCATTGGAGGAGGTTTAGACTTGACATTAAGAAAACGTTTTTCACTGAAAGAGTGATCCGATTTTGGAATGGGCTGCCCACAGAGGTGGTTGGGTCACCGTCTCTGGAGGTGTTCAGGGTTAAGCTGGATGAAGTACTGAGTGGCATGATGTAGATGTCAGATGTTTAGGTTTACTTGGTTGGTTTTAGTTGGACTGGATGATCTTTAAGGTCTTTTTCAGCCTCATCATTACTGTGATACTGTGATACCTTGGTAAGACACAGGAGTTCTACCAAGAAGAGTTAGATGTGTTTTTATTACAGCTCTACTGTAACACACCTGTAAGCACCCACGTAAGACACAGACTTACAGCCTAGCTCTACTGAAGGGGCTTGTGCCTGTTGGAAAAGGGAGGGCATAATTCTGGTTTACAGAAGAAATACATGAAAATGAGTTATTTAGGTCCTTACTCTGCCTGTATTGACTCAAGAATGGTTAGTTTGCAGTTACTGCCTTGGAGAGTGAAGGCTTAGAGTAAAAAAGTGTTTGTATGAACATCACTCTAGTTGGGACTTTACAATGCTGGTCATTTGACAATTAATGTTTTGCTATTTCTTGTGGGGATGTATGGCCCAGGTCTGCAACAGAGGCACTCTCTCCTCTCATTCGTTTTTACCACCAGGCAGAGGAAGTCATCTTCCATTAGAATCACAGAATTATTGAGGACAGAAAAGCTCTCTGAGCACATCCAGCCCAGCCCAGGACCTAGCATCACCACATCAGCCACACCAGAGCACTAAGTGCCACGTCCAGGATGTTCTTCAACACTTTCAGGGATGGCGACTCCACCACTGCCCTGGGCAGTCCATTCCAGGGTCTGAGCACCCTTTCTGTGAGGAAGGGCTTCCTAACATCAAACCCAAACCTCCCCTGGTGCAGCTTAAAGCCCTGCCTTCTTGTCCTGATGCTAGTTGCCTGGGAGAAGAGCCTGACTCCCACCCGACTCCAGCCTCCCTCCAGGGAGTTACAGAGTGACAAGGTCCCCCCCTGTATCTCCTCATCTCCATCTGCTGCTAAACACCCCCAGCTCCCCCAGCCTCTCCCCGTAAGACCTCACCCCAAGTCCCTTCACCAGCCTTGCCACTTTCCGCTGGACCTGCTCCAGCACCTCAGTATCTTAAAATCATAGAAACATCAGGGATCAGAAGGGACTTCCAAAGATCATCAGGACAATCCCCCTGCCACAGCAGGATCACCCAGACCAAGTCGCAGAACAGAACATTACGGATTGGAAGCAACCTGGAGTGATCATCTTGAGGCAAGGGGCCCAGAGCTGTCCCAGTACTCAAGGTGAGGCCTCACCAGTGCTGAGCACAGGGTGAGAACCATGTCCCCAGTGTTAGAGCTAAAAATGCCGTTCTAACAGAATGCTTCCTTTGTGTTGTAAGGGAAGGACTTGTTCTGGTGCCAAGTGGGTCACAAGAGGTTATGCAGAAGTAACAGAGGTATTTCCCTGTCTGTTAGGAACTTCTTTACACCCAAGTATCTGTGTTGGTATCCAGATGGAAGTGTCAAGGGAGAAGTGTTCAGGGAGAATTTGCTATCAGATATCTAGTTTAGTTTGAGTTTGACATTCCTGTGTGTTCTTCTCTATTTTGGTAACGCTACATTCAACAGGGATGATTGTATATGATCTTTCAGCCTTGAGAGATCAGGGTTCAGGCTGTCTGCCTGAACAGTTGTATAAAGAAGGGAGTATAAAGGAGAAAGAAGGGCAGATTGAAATGGGCTTTTAGGAAGATGCTCTTTAGCAGGAGAAGGGTTGAACGCTGGAACAGATTGTCCAGGAAGGCACTTGAGGCCTCATCCCTGGAGCTATTCAGGGTGAGGCTGGACAAGGCTCTGGGCAACCTGATTTAGTTGAGAATGTCCCTGCTCCCTGCAGCAGGGTCAGACTAGATGACCTTTTGTAGGTCCCTTCCAATCCAGCCTTAAACATTAATCACTTCTTCATTCGCTAAATGTTAGTCTTCCTTTTGTGAGTAGCTGTTACACACACACACACACACACACACACACAGGACTACCCAGCTACACAGATGTTAAAAGAATTCTTTTGACTTTACATTTTGGAAAGTTGAAACAGTAATTGACTGTTTCTGAGGAATGTTAGTTATTTATCATCGAACTACAGAACCAAGGATTGCAAGGGACACCTGGAGGTCATGCAGTCCAACCTGCTGGCTTTCTCAGAGCCATGGCTTTGTCAAGCTGAATTTTGGAAGCTCTCAGGGTTGGGGACCATACAGCCGTTTATGCAAAGTACTGATCAAACATGTAAATACAAGTTCCTGTGTTTCTGTGGCAGATGCCCAAGTATTGCCCGTCGAGTGCCTTCATCAACCAAAGCTCTCAAAATGGCTGGTCAGTTGTTCCTGTTCTTGTCACTGTGGCCACTAGTGACAAGGCGGTGTCGTACACCGTGTGGCACCTTTATGGACTGCAATATTTATTTCCCCTTATGGTATGCTTTTGGATTGCTACCAGCACTGGCATGCTTTACGTCCCACATGGTTCAGGATTTGTCTGCAGATTTCTTTCTGTTTAGACCAACTGCTGCATCACCCTTTGTTGATCCTTGTTATACAAATTATCTCATCTTTCATAAGATTGCAAATAGCAATATTCTTCTTATGTGGGAGTAGGTATAAGCACCAGCTGGTGCTTTGTGCATTCATTTATTCTCATTTTCTTTGTAAATCGTCCTATCCAAAGCTAAATTACGCTATTACATTAAGACTAATGATATTAGGAACTGCTCAACATGTAATGTAAAATTAAATGCTATCTCACAGAGCCTGATGATGCTGCAGACCAGAAAAGAAAGGTGGAAAACATTAAATTCTATCAAGTCATAGTGGGTACTGATGAATCAGGAGAAATAATCACAGGCACTCTTCTGGTTGCCCAGTACAGAGCAAGCTGTTTTTCGTCCTAGTGGGCAGGGAGTTCTCCATGAGACAGCATTGTGCCCTTGTGGCCAAGAAGGCCAATGGTAGCCTGGAATGCATTGAGAAAACTGTGTCCAGCAAGTCTAGGGAGGTTCTTCCCCTCTGTGCTGGTGAGACACCGTGTCTGGTTTTGGGCTCCTCAATTCAAGACAGACAGGAGTGTACTGGAGAGAGTCCAATGGAGAGCTACAAGGATGATTAAGGGACTTGAGCATCTCTCTTATGAAGAAAGGGGGATGCTCAAGCCTTGAGAACAGAAGACTGGGAGGGATCTTATTAATGTTTGGGAAAATCTGAGGGGCAGGGGGCAGGTGTAAGGGGCCAGACTCTTCTGTGAAGCACAGTAATAGGATGAGGAATAACAGGCAAAAAGTTGAACATAGAAGATTCCACCTCAACATGACAAGAAACTTCTTTACTGTGAGGGTAACAGAGCACTGGACAGGCTGCCCAGAGAGATTGTTGGAGTCTGCTTCTCTGGACACTTTCAAAACCAGCCTGGATATTCCTGTATGGCCTGTCCAAGGTGATACTGCTCTGGCAGGGGGGTTGCATTTATCTCTAGAGGTCCCATCCAACCTCTAGCATTCTGCGATTCTATGTGAACATGTCCTACACCTTTTGTGACCAAAGCATTGCTGTTTCTTACACAGAATGTTTGTGGCTCACCAAGGGAGCGTCAGTCCAAGTAATGTCTGTATTCTAGTGCTTTTCCCTTTCCTTTCTCACCTGCACAAACTGTAATAACACTTGAATTACCGTATCTTGGTACCTGAGCTATCAATATACCTGATGCAATGTGAATTGGAACCATTCTTATCAGAAGACTTTGTCTCTTTGCAGATATTCTCAGGATATGAGCAAAGCCATCACTCAAGCATCTTCTGAATGCACTGAAAAATATTCTAGAAAATCTAGAATAAAAGTAGAATATTTTGACTTCTAATTTTTTTCTACTTTGATTGTCTGTTCTGACTTCTTCCTGACAAACACAAATTGCTTTTTCATTCAATCTTTATGCTAAAAAAACCCCCAAAACCCATTCATTCTCCAAGCAAAAAACTTCATCTCTAAAAACAACCTAGTCTAGTGGAAGGAGGCCCTGCCCATGGCAGGGAGTTGGAATTACATGATCTTTAAGGCCCCTTCCAACGCCAGCCATTCTATGAAATACACATCAGCCTGACCTCAGTTCAGTGGACATGTTAATGGATCTGCTATGCTGGCTTTTTGCAAGAACCTCCCACAGAAATGTCTGTATCAGTCATAACTTTAAGCTGAACTCTTGCATACCTTTTGCTTGCCAATGTGCATGAAACGTTGCACATAGGGCACCCAGATATGTTCTTTGACTTAACTGCAAGGAGTAAAGACCTCTTTGACTTGATGCCTGAAGTCAGATGCTGATGAATTGTTTGGACTCATATTCTTAGTCTCTGAACTATAGCGAAAGCAGCACTCAGACCTTTCAGATGAGGTTAAGTTGATGAAATACCCTATTCAACGCACATTTCTTTGGCCATATTACTTAAATTGCGCCTTGGCTCTTTGGAAACCACTGCAGTCATAAAGGCCGCTGCACGGACAGGTAGGATTTGCAGTTCAGAGTGACCTTAGGTACTGGGTTTGACCTGCAGTGTTGCTCTGAGCTGGGGAAAAGAGCAGTTTCTGTATCTGTATCATTATCTATCCGTTGGACCATGGGAGCCTCACATTTTTGTGTAGACTGCAGATCCATTTTCATTATAAGGTCAGGAGTTGGAGGAACATTTTCATTAAAAGAAGCAGAACTCAAGTGAGGAAGGTATTATGCTGCTTTGCAGTAATAATTGGCTATGTTATACATCTATAGTTGGGAGGGAGTTAAAAAGAAGGAAAACCCTTTCTTCAGAAAATGTAATGCTGGCAAAAGCTTTCAGCTGTACAAATAATGTTATTAGAGGTTTTTTAAACCTGTTTTCTGAGAGAAGCTACCTTATCCAAGTAAAAAGGCGTGTATTACTGTTTCTTGACTTGAGATGGCCATAACTTTGAGAAACAAGTAAGAGTGATGCACTTAGAGCACAGACTGGGAAAAGATTGGCTTGTTTGTATGTGCTTGCTTAGCTTGTCAGGCCATGCCTCCAACACACAAGAGAACCCAGCTATCAAATGTTTTTCTTCTTTCGTCATTGCTTTTTTTTCACAAGATTTCACCCCCGTGTTCCCACTCTAAGGGAGTTCTGCAGCCAGCAATAAAAAAGCAGACTTTTTCCTTTCTTCTTTTTCCCATGAGTTAGTACCTACAGGTGGGTCAAGCCTTGGGCAGATGCTTGTATCCTTGCATCCTTTTCAGCCTCTTGGCTTTAGTCTGACAGAACGGATGAAAAAAGTTTGTTCCAGATGGCAAAATACACACAAACAGAAGCAAGGAGGATGAAATCTGTTCAAGATAAACAGAAGGGGGGGTTACCCCAGTAGACTTTGGTGGTTTTAGAACTCAATCCTTCCTTCCAGTCCCTGAAGGGGCTACAGGAAGGCTGCAGAAGGACTGTTTACAAAGGCCTGGAGTGACAGGAGAAGGTGGAATGCTTTCGCCTTAAGGAAGGGCAGATTTAAATGGGCTGTTGAACACTGGAACAGGTTGCCCAGGGAGAGGGTTGAGGCCCCATCCCTGGAGCTATTCAGGATGAGGCTGGACAAGGCTCTGGGCAACCTGATCTAGCTGAGGATGTCCCTGCCTACTGCACTAGATGGCCTTTGCAGGTCCCTTCCAACCCAGCCCATGCTAGGATTCTATGATTTTACCCCTTATTAGAGATTTATTGCTTATTGAGTGCACAATCATTTGCTCCCCATGGCCAACTTACCATGTTTCAAGTAAGTGCTAAGGTCTGCCTAGAATCAGCTTGACAGGGGACGAGGAAGGAGTGTCAGTCAGTGGGAGACATGAAACGCACAGTGGTGACACAGGCAGCAGCGCAGCCCCAGCCCTGCAAACTAGTCTCCCCATTACAGTCTAGCCAGGGCAGAGTGGGACACCCCAGGTGCCTTGGCACAGGCATGTACGGTGGGTGCATGAGGGAGATTGGAGCTGAGTCAGTGGACTCCTGGAGTCCCTTGAAATGTTCCGCAGTGCCTGGTTTTTTGTGAGCAGTTTTGGTTGCAGTAGTGCTGCTGGCTGCTGCTCTAAGAACAGAACCATGTTCTTGGGGTTGGGGATCTCTCTCAAAGACTTGTTTATGTTTCTGCTGCTTGCAGAACATGCTGAGGCTGGCTCAGTAGAGCGTTCTGGCTGCGGCTCATGAGTGCGCTGGGGCTCTTCATGCACATGCAGTTTCTGACGACCTGCCACTGCCTGCTGACATTCATGGTTGTTATTGTCATTCTCACCAGGAAGTGACAGATTTTTATGTAAAGTGCCAGGTCGTTAAGTAACACTGTCTTGCTTCAGTACCTTCATTTTTATGCTGTAGTGGTTGGGTACTGTAACAGGAAAAAGATTTCTTAGGAATTAATGATGCTGAACCTGAGCCTTGTGAAGGAGCTGTAATGCACTGCATTTTTTCTGGGTCTGAGTCCCACTGATCCTTCAACACCTCAAGCAATATAGTTCATATAGGACTACATCTATGTAGTTTACAGAGCTGTATAGTTGACACATGGCTGTAAACTAGAAATGATGGTATCTCCACGTAATGACTATTTAAATAGCTACACTAATTTCAAGTACTCTCTTCAAGAATCATACCTTTCCATGGAAGATAACACGTTCTGGATGTAAAAGGCAAAAGGTAGCAATAGCAGTTATTCTGCTTTGTAGTTGCTGCTTTTTCAGGCATATCACTGAGATCTTTTTTAAGAGGTTGTGTGATATGAGCAGCCTGCCATTTCTAGAGCACAGATCAGGGTCTGAGTTGATCAAGCTGAGCACTTCTTGCATCTGGTTGCTGATGTGAAAGTAGCAGTGGTTTTGAGCAGATTCAGTGTTTGGAGATGAAACTGAGCTGTCAGAGATTTTTTTAGGCTGGTGTGGGGACATCTAACCTAGCAAGGTTTTAATGAGGGCAAAAGTCCAGCTCTGCAGTTGGTAGACGAGTCTAACATTTCATCTTGTGCTTGTGGTAACTGGATTCGGTCAGCCTCTTCAAGAGCAGTCATTGCCACTGCTCCTTTTTGTTCAGAGGTAGCTTCAATTTACAGCCCAGCTACACTGCAGTTTCTCAAAGTGTGCAATTACACGGTGTTTATGTCTGTCCCAGAGGTCTGACAAATGTCAAGAGAACAGTATTCCCTGCATCCAGTCTCTAACAAGAATGACAGCAGTGTTTTATAAAGGGGAAGGAAGATTTTTCTCTTCAGATTGTATTGCTTTTGCAGAGTAAGTGGGTGGGATACTTCACTGGCATGATACAGAATACAAGTTTATTTGAGCACGTACCATTACTGAAACTGTTGACATGCTTGTCCTGTTTATGTCAGAACTGGAACTGAAAATCACTTTGGATAAATTGAACTAGTGACTTTTTCCAGTAGTCAGAAGCTACCTTTAGTTGAGCAGAAGGAGGCTAAGAAAAGAATAGCCCGAGCAGTCATCTACTCTGAAGCCTGACTTGATGAAAATTACTTTGGGGGCTT
The DNA here is from genome assembly GCA_013397515.1 of Upupa epops. NCBI lineage: Eukaryota > Metazoa > Chordata > Aves > Bucerotiformes > Upupidae > Upupa > Upupa epops. The sequence continues at coordinate 80,559 of VZRI01007253.1, forward strand.
CCATTGTGATGTTGATTCAGATTTTCAGATCAAACATACTGACTTCAGGATTAAAACAAGATGGTTTGGGCTTTTTTCTACTCTTATCTTCCCCTTTTTTTGCCAGACCAAGAAACTGAGCAAAAGGTCTGCCAATCCATCTGGATTGTTCTGCATTAATCTCTTTGTGAGTTTGAGATATAAATGACTGACCCTGAAAATGGAATTTGAGAAGGAGCAACATGTGAATCCTTCTGCTCTCTGTACTGATTTGTGGAAATTAATAGGATCAAAAGGCAGGGGGAAAACCTACAACAGCTGTTCTAAGAGAAGTGGAGCTCGCAGAGTTGTGTTTAGGATTTATGTATATGCTTTGTACTCCTGTGCTTCCTGTTGCTGCACCTTATGCTCTGCAGTCTCCCCAAAGACTAGAACACACATGGGAAAACTGAAGTCATAATGTGAAGGCAGTGCTATCCCAGTAGGTTTTGTTGTAGCTGGACAGCAGAAGTTACCAGAGAGAGATGATAAGGCTTAAAACCCACAGAGTGCATCAGGGGGAGCCACTATTGTGAAAAGTAAATATACTTTCCTTGTTGTGGCTCTAGAAGGCTAAAATGCAACTAGACTGGAGAAATTCAACCCAAATTTACAGCATTAGAAACAATACTGTGCCAAGTCTGCCACTTGTAGAGTGGGCATCAGCAATCAGTAGGGCAGCCTAAGTACTAAGGTAGTTCTGGACTCAGATTAAATGGCAGAATCCCATTTCACAAATTACTAAGGACTTCCAAATTACTTTATTTTTAATGTTTGGCATATTATTGTGTTTCTAGCTTTTGTAATACCTACATGGGATAGGTAATCATAACGACTCACTTCAATACAAGTAGTAGTTTAGGTGATCCAGGTATCTTCACTCAAGCTCATGGTTGAAATGGTTTCCTCCCCAGGTCATGATGGTCTTGTGTTTACTATTTATACTGTTTGTATTCAGGTCTTCGTTAACTCTACTAGTAAGTGGTTAAAGGGAAGATCCTTTCATGCAGGTCTCCTCATTCCCATTTGTATCCTTTGCTGCAGCTCTGCAAATGTATTTTGCATTCAGGAGCATCTGAAACATGTCTGAGTTTTGCTTTTTTTCTCTTGAGTGTCCTTTCCCTGGATCAAATCCATCAGTTCATTTCCCCTGAGCTGCTCTTTCAAACACAGAAGAATAATGTTTAATATCAGCTTAAACCTATTTTAAGCCAAGTAGTTTTTGTTAAAGGTATTTTTTTGGAGAAAAACCTTTTCTTGCTGTTATTTGAAAGTTGTGTTTCGCAAACGGAGACATTTCCACCTGGTCTCTGCATTTGTAATCAGTTGCTGCTTTTATAAATGGTATGTGGTGCACAGGAGGGTGAGTTCACACATCCTTTTCTGTCCATGCACGACAGCCTGTGAACTATAAATGGAACAAAGGGATGAACTTCAATGGGCTTTCGTCATGTTACAAGATAAATACGTGTTGATGAGTTAGAGCTTTGTTGATATGCCTGAAGTAGTTTAAATGCAGACTGTGCCACATATATTTTTCTTGTTATTTTTAGAAGTCCGGCTCCAGTGCGACCTGATCCTACACCATCAACTGGCCCTACAGAAAAGCAGGATATTAAAGTTTCTCGTGTGAGGAAGTTAACGAGGCAGTACAGTTTGTGAGTAATGGATAGCACCAGCTTTATGGTTTTGCCTACTACAGCTGAAAATTAAGGGGAATGCTAATTACTACTCTAGCTGTGCCTTCTGAAAGGCATGAATGCAATTACATGATAATGATCTTATGCTGATAGTGTTTCTTTCATCACTGAGAATCTTCAAGCTTTCAATACAGGATGAACAGAATGTCCCTATGCAGTTGCTAACCCTCAGAACTGCAGACCCTCTGCCTTTTTCTGAGTTTACAGGTTAGGAATTGAAAACCTCTTTTCCACACAAAAGCCCTGGTGTGAGCTGCTGCTCTGCCTGCTTTGTTACAGCCACGTTCATAAAACGAGGAAAGCGGTCCTCAGTGACCCCTGTCTCTCCCTCAGTGCTTCTATCACATACAGAAGTTGCTGAATCCAATGCAACCCAGGAAGTGAGTGCTGCCAAGAGTGATCTGTGCCTGTGTAGGGCTTTGGCATCCCATGCACATGTAATTCACCTGATCAGATTGTTTCTGGAGATGTGAGGTACTGAAGATATGTGGAAGTCTGTTGGTTTGCCCTTCACATGCAAGAGCAAGCAACACTACCAGAAACTAGGGGTGAAAATGGACAACATCAGCATAAACCTAGCGGTGCAAGAACACCAATGCCATCATGAAGAACAAAAAACGTGTGCTTGATACATGGAATGGCAGCTGTTAGTCCCTTCAGCAATCTACCATTCTAGTGTCACTGAAGACCTACCAACCTTAGCTACAACTTCCCCTCTCATTAATGTCAGTGTGTGTTTCTGTCTCACTGTTAAAAACACTAGCTCTTGTTAACAGGAAAAACCCTGCAAAGTTTTTTAGAATCTATTTGAAAGTGGGAGAAAAATGAGCAATTAGCCAAACTGGTCTTTGTCCAAGAGACCAAGGCTAATGTATGGGAACATGCATCAGGCAGGCCACGTAACTTGCTCTCTTCTACTGTGACACATTGATCAGTACGGTTTGAAAATGAGATAGGACAAGGGAATTGGCAACTCCAACTCAGAAGAGATCCCAGCTTCTCTTACTACTTGCTAGTCCTGGAAGTAACGTGTGACAGTGAACTTGGCGGCATTTGGGAGAAGCAGTTTCCCGCAGCCTGAGTAAAGACTACTTGATGGCTCTGCCCAGTGTAGCTCAAGCAATAATGTACCTCTCTTGAATGAGGCACCACTTGTACCACCTCCTTTCATACAAGCCAGGGGAAGAAAGTCTGCCACATGCTTCAGGAAGCCTCTGGTTTTTCAGATGTAGATATAATGCAGGAACTTGTAGAGAGCAGTCAGCAACGGGAAAGGCTGTGACACTGAGAGGACCTGTTACTTGATCTCTTCATATGGTAGCTGATCCCATTCTTTGAGCGCACTGATGTGTAAGGACAGCCAAGTAATTCATGTCCTATTGCACCTATGGCCACAGATGTTGTGCATACACTTGGAAAAGAGTTTTACTTAAGTTTTAGCCAAAATGGGTTGTTAAACTCGGTGCTCAAATACTGCTGCAAGGCCAAGAAAGAGAGCAGCTCTGCCGTGTTAGGATCTAAAGCAGAAAGGGACCATCAAAGTAAGATAGTAGGATAAACTGGGGTGGGGGAGATAGCAAGGCCAGTGAGTATTAAGGATCTGGGTGAAAAATCCTGCTGTAGGTTAGGGCTGCCAGGGGTGTGTTGACTAATACTTTGATGACAGCCAAAGGAAAGGTGCGGGTAATAGGACGCAGAATAGTGAAAATGTCTTGAAGTAATAGCAAAAGCAGTGGTTTTCTAGATCATTCTTGCCTGAGAAAGTGTTTATCCAGTCTGTTCTTAAAGGGCAAAGAGAAACACTTCAGGCCAGAGACCAAGCACCTCCTTTTCCTGTAGATGAACCACCAGCTGGTCTCCTTGAGCTGCTGAGCACCTATAGAACATACGGCCCCACATGTGAGAGCGGCACTGAGGAGAGGAGGAGACAGCACATGAAAATGAGTGAGAGGTTGTTCTAGACAAAGAGAAAAGGGTGCTGGGAGCCATCAGGAGTAACAATATAACGAGGAATTCGTTAGTGCCTGGGAATAGCAGGACTTGGGAAGACAATAACTGAAGCAATGAGCAGTGCAGCAGGAGACAGGTGGAATGGAAAGACTAGAGGTAGGGTCACACTGTGGAAAAGACAACGGTGTTACTTCACAGAGAGGAGCAGCATTTAAACACTGTATTTAAAAAATAAATACAGTTTGGTATACAGGAGTGAATTCACAAGTTCTGATCAGTGAGGTTTTGAGGAACCAGTTCTGAGCACCTCTTGCCCTCACATGGGTTTTAATTTGTCCAGTGTTAGGCATGAGGACCAGCACAGGAACACATGGGACTGCACGGGTCACCTGTACTGTGGTCCTGTAGAGGGCTGCAGAATCCCCAGGCAGAAATACGGTCTCTGATTGTTCAATTGGTTTTTTTCAGACCTAAATTCTATTATATTTCCATTTTCTTGTGTCTGGAATGCAAATACGGGAAAAGCAAAGAAATAATGAAGTATTATGAAAGCAATAAAGTGAGGAAGGCAAATTCTCAGCCTTACAGCTAGCATGCTAACAGCTTGATGGCCGATAGGACTGAACCCTAACCTTGGCTTTGGTTTGCAGGCATGAAGAAGGTTTTCTGAACTGGCAAGCTGTCAACAGTTTTCCATTCCATTGTATGCAACAGAGCAGCTTTACACAGCAAGGAAGGGGAGAGTGCCAGTGTATTCCTGCTGAGATTGGGGAGCGAGGACTGAGAAAATGTCAGCAACATGTTTCTGAAAGAGAGATTAATTAGGTCAACAGCTCAGTTCAGGCTTATTGTATTAATAAAACATCTATTGACCAGGTCCAAAGATCTTGCATTTTCTTTCCAGCATCAAACCAGTGTATTGTACATGCTCTGGTGCTGAATTATGGCCTTACCCACAGGAATTAAAAAAAAGCAGCCCAGAAAAGAGAATATTAATACATTTTAATAAATATAGAATAATATTAATAACAACAGTAATAAATAATATATTTTAATAATATCATTATAAAACGCCCACCATTGGTGGGACCCAGAAAACCCCCCATAAGGCTGTGTAATCTGTATGTCACATAGTTCTGAAGTACTGTGGTGCCCAGGCGTGCTGCCTTGAAGGAGCAGTAAACCAAGAGCACTTCTGTTCTGGAAGTGTCTGTCAAGCTGGCATGGCAGGCTTCTGTGCTCTGTGCCTACCTAACAGGTAGTGAAAACTGATGCCCTTAGAAGCTGAAATTATTTTTCTCATAATAATGTGCTTTACACTCACAAGCTGTAGTATTTCCTTTTCGCACATCCTTTCCAGAAGTAAAGGTTCCCTAGGCCAAATGGTGGCTCTCTTTACCTCTGTACAATTGCAATTAGCAATTGGAAACCTCCTGACTCAGGGCTGACTGATCCAAATGGTTTGTAGTCAGTGGGGCACTTCAAAAGTAAAAGACTAATGGCTTTCAAGTAGTGGTGATAGTAGGTGAGATGCAGTGAGCTCAGCTTGGTGGCCCAGAGCCCAAGGGAAGAGTGCAAGCTTGCTTTAAATAAAATGTCTCCATAAATGGAATAAATGGGAAAGGAGACACTTACCCTCACAAGGATGTTTCATAAGAGCTACTTTTCAAATTCTGAGTCCTTTCAAAACTGTTTGAAAACCACCACCCAGACTAGCTGGATAATGGCTGTCAAATCTCCTGCTGGCCAATGAAGCAGCCCATCCCACAGAAGGACCGCACCAGATCTGTTCTTACCAGTACTGACAGCCTCCATAGGAAAGAGTAAACATGAGAGTAACATTTATTCCTATATACATCCTCCGTAGAAACACTACTTGCACATCATCCCCATAAGATTTCCACTTGCAGCTGAGAACTGCTGAACCAATCCACTTCTGAGGAATCTTTAAACCTTAAAAAAATGCAATTTGCCTGTGAAGCTAGCAGTGTTACAGATGGAGGCCAAACAGAACTTCACTCCATGGCACTGCAGGGGACGTACAGGTTACCAGAGGTTCCTCTAGCACAAGTCTGGTCACAATCCAGTAGTATTTTCTGTTGAGATCCATCTGCTTTTATCATCTGCAGCGACGAGGATGACCTCCCTCCAGCTCTGGCAGCAGCAGCGGCAGCATCAACGCCCGTGTCCTCAGCATCTCCCGGGTCACAGAAGTGTACACCCCAGACATCAGAAGGACAAACACAGGTTTCACCTGGTGGCAAGGTAATGTACAAAGAGAGGAACTGCTGTCAGCTGGAAGAGTGTTCAGGAAGGGCGGGAAGGAGCTGCAGGCAGCATGTTTTCCTGAGATAGAGTAATTCTACATCTAGGAGTAGTTCTGTACGAATTTGTTTAACCTGTTGTGTAAATGAATATTTAGATCTTGTAGTAGTTTTTCATCAGCAGTATGGGGCATCGGATCAGGATTAAATCAATATTCCCCTTGATTTCAAAAGTGCCTAACTTTGCTGTCTGTCTTTCTTGAGTAGCCACACTTTGTAAAACATGGTGTGAAATTTGAAATCCATTTGACAAATCTGTGCTTTTAAGGAATGAAAAAAAAAACCCAATGGCAACCACAGAAACAACCGATAGGATTAGAGAAATGCAGTCTTTTTTTCAATGATGGGTTTCTTCTTTTCCTTTAGAGTTCCACTGATGCGGGAAGTACGTTTGCTTTGGAGCCAGGTGACCTCCTGATGGATTTCACAGAGGCGACACCTATGGTAAATAGTTTCAGTTCACAACCAGAAACACGTGACAGTTTTCAATAATTTGCAGTTAAACTGAATCATAGAATCTGTGGAGCATGTTGGACAGTGCACAGAAATAGAGTAAGTGTTCTTGATGGTCAGGGGTCCTGGGCATCCATCAATCTCAGCTCAGCACCTCTGAAACCAGTCCACATCAGCAAATGTTATGACTGGCTTTCTGAATGCAGTTTGTTTAACTGTTGGATGGTTTCCCATTTCTCTCTTCCATCTGAGTATCTTTACACATTGCTGCACTGATCTCACAGGCCTCATTGTCCCTTTGTTGTAGATCCCTGCTTTTGGGAGTTCTGAGAAGTCCCTTCTTTTCCCCACAGTAACCCAGAGCCAGTCCCAAGATGTGTACCTGCACTCTCCTGTTGTGTTAGCAGAGTGCTTTGCTTCACTTCAAAGCGAAGTTGTCTGTACCATGTTGATAATTAACTTCTCTTTATTTTTTGAGAGAGCTGTGATGTGTATTTTTGCTTAAAAGTCACAGATGCCGGTCCCGTTGAAGTCCAAATGCCTCTGGTCTTTAGTGATCTGAGTCAGGCTTCCACCTCAGATTTCCCACAGATTACATGAAGGCTCACAGTATGATCCATAGCTTTCTCCAAGTCATCCTGCAGTGCAAATAGCTCCAATGCCATATAGCTTCTCTGCTGTCCTAAGCCATGTTTGCTGTCTTCTAAAAACCATGTTTATAATCATGACGGGGACAGTGCTGTATTTGTGGCATCAACACTTTTGTGTTAAGGAACCTCTCTCCTAGGCATTGCTTTCTCTTTATGGTTGGATCCCAGGTGTTGGAAAGGCACTGTGGGGATGTGTCTGTGCTGCAGAGATGGGTTGATGCCTGTCTGTAAATAACTGCTTGTGGTCTGGCACCACTGGGAAAGAGATGTGCCCTCCTGTGCACATCCTGGAGGTGTTTAAGGACAGACACTTAGTGCCCTGGTCTGACTGATATGATGATGTTAGGTCATGGGCTGGGCTGGATGAGCTCAGAGGGCTTTTCAATAATTCTGTAATTCTGATGAAGGCTTGTTGCTTCTAGGCCCTGCCCTGCTTGCAGAAGAAATGTGAATGTTCAGCCATGACTTTTGAGCTTTAGAGAGATGTTGAGGTGGGCGTGGGATGTACTATGCCTAGACACTAGCTGCTGTGGATGGGAGATGAGGTTTGATGCTGGGGACTGGGAAGGAGCTAGGGAGCAGCAGAGACCATCACTGGGGTGCTGCACTTCAGGAATAGACACACCTGAGAAGGACAGAGATCTGCAAAGCTTTTTCTCTCCTATGCAGTTTCAGGTAGTCTGTGGAATTGTTTCTTCACCAAGACCTTGAGGAAACTTGATCATTCCTCTATAAATTGAAGGTTCGTAATAAGCTTGTTGTTCACCTTCCCTCAGAGTGCTACCAGCACGCACCCTATTCCTGATGACCCTCTTCTTATTGTTCCCCATCAGCCTGGCCAGCTGAACAGTCTTTGTGCCCCAAGACTTATATAGAGCTGATGTTGGAACTCTGAACTGCAGGAAATTGGAATTGAAGGGACCCTCTAGCTCCTTGAGGATGTCCTTGGGGGAGAACTGTTCTGGCCCTAACAGTTGCAGTGGGATCACAGTGCTTACCACTCCTACAGTCACCACATAGAAAGGATCTGCTTTTGCACCTGAAAATACTGCTGCAGGTTGAGGAGCATCTATGGAAATAAGATTTACCTGGAACCTCCTTGAAGTGCTGGATGCTGTAACTATCTCTTTCCAAAAATGACAGGAGGAGATGTATTTAATTACTCTCACCCCCATGTATTTCGGGAGGGATGGGAAAATTAAAAGGCTGAGAGAGTGGGGGCTGATGAGCTTGGAGAGACTCTGGGGAGCAGCCTTCAATACCTGAAGGGGGCTACAGGAAAGCTGGGCAGGGGCTGTCTCCAAGAGCTTGTAGTGGTAGGACCAGGGGTAATGGTTTCAAGCTGGAAGAGGGGAGGTTTAGACTGGAAGTCAGGAGGAAGTTCTTCACGATGAGGGTGCTCAGACACTGGAACAGGTTGCCCAGGGAGGTTGTGGCTGCCCCTTCCCTGGAAGTGTTGAAGGACAGATTGGATGGGGCCTTGAGCAACCTGGTCTAGTGGGGGGTGTCCCTGCCCACAGCAGGGGGGGTTGGCACTAGATGATCTTTAAGGTCCCTTCCAACCTGAACCATTCTATGAATCTATGAATGAATCTAGGAACAGTAAAGAGCAAGAGCTGCAACATCTACAGTCTTTCAAGGTAGACTGAAAATGAAACTTTGTGAAAGGTGGTTGTAGCGAAGTAGACACTGCTTTCTTCCCAAGTGCAAGTGATGGAACAAGAAGAAACGGCCTCGAGTTGTGCCAGGGAGGGCTTAGATTGAGCATTAGGAAAAAAGCTGTCAGAGACAGAGTGGTGTGGCACTGGAACCTGCTGTCCAGGGAAGTCATCATTCCTGGAGGTGTTTAAAGACTGTAGATTTGGTGCAGAGACATGATTTAGTGATGGACATGGTAGTGCTGGGTTAAGGGTTGAACTTTATAAGTAAGGAGGTGATGGTGCCCCTGTACTCTGCACTTGTGAGACTGCACCTTGAGTACTGGGTCCAGCTTTGGGCACCACAGTATCAGAAGAACACTGGGATGCTGAAGCTGGGCCAGAGAAGGGCAACGAGGCTGGGGAGAAGTCTGGAAAACAGATTCTATGAGGAGCGGCTGAGGGAACTGGAGTTGTTTAGTCTAGAGACAACGAGGCTGGAAGGAGACCTTATAGCTCTCTACAACTACCTAAAAGGAGGTTGTAGTGAGGCTGGCGCTGATCTCTTCTCCCAGACTTCTAATAATAGGACAAGGGGAAATGGCCTCAAGCTGTGTCAGGGGAGGTTCAGATTGGATCTTAGGGAGAAGTTCTTTCCTGAGAGAGGAATTTGGCACTGGAACAGGCTGCCCAGGGAGAGGGTGGAGTCACTGTCCCTGGAGGTGTTTAAAAACACACTTGACGCTGTGGTATGGAGGTTAGGGAGATGTTGGGATGAGAGCTGGACTTGATGGTCCTGGAGGTGCTTTCCAGCCATGATGATTCTATAATTCTATTATATGATTGTAAAGATCTTTTCCAACCTGTATGATCGTATGAGTCTCTAGAGAAAAAATAAGAATACACAGTATTCTGTGAAGTTGTAGTGATTCCTAGTCTTGGACTAAAGATTGTAATACAAAGTGGATGGGCTAGAACTGAACCATGGTTGGACTTGAGGATCTCAAGGACCTTTTCCAACCTGAATGATTCTTTGATCACATCTGAAGAGATATCAGAGAGCACAGCTTTACAGCTTTAAATTAGGTTGTCCTCCTCTGAATCAATAGCATTTGCGGCTAACCTGTCAGTAATTATCCTTCACAGTTTGCAAACAGATTTCTTTTTCTGTTAGCAGGAGCCCTCAGTACAGGAAGGACAGGGACCTCATGAAGCAGGTGCAGAGGCGGTCATGAAAATGATCACAGAACTGGA
>VZRI01007253.1:90670-147768 GCA_013397515.1 Upupa epops
CCCTGGAGCTATTCAGGGTGAGGCTGGACAAGGCTCTGGGCAACCTGAAGATATCCCTATTCCCACCAGATGGGTTAGACTAGATGTCGTTTGGAGGTCCCTTCCAACCCAGACAATTCTAGGATTCTATTCAGAATATACAAAAACATGCTATGGAGGCATCGTCACAGGTCTGGGTTTGTTTACATTCAATAGGAGGCAGCATTCCACACTGTTCCTTTCCCAACAGAGGCTTTTTTCCTTAAATATTCTACCCCAGTCACATTTTCCCCATTCCTGCCCCACCATCTGCTGACATGATTTATCATGCTGCATGTTCATAAACTAACCTTCCACGACTTTCTGGGGTTTAATATTTCAGGGAGCACACACTGCACAGCATCAATCAACCCTTTTTGTTTTGTTTAACATCTCCAAAGGTCAGCTTGTTCTCCACAGAACAGTTATTGTTTACAGACCTTTCTCTGAAGTTTCACTCGCTATGGGCTGCTCTCAATTGAGGGTTGAATGAAAAGTTGACTCTTCAGGGGGAGAGGCACCAAACAAAAGCGAGTGAAGGGGAAATGTGTGCCTTTGAGCCAGTCTGATTATTTAATAAGTCTGTTGTGCTAACAGGTGCTGTCGAGTGAAGGTCAGTATCATGTACAGCTTGGCACCACATTGCTCTCAAGTCAGTGGCAGGGAGCTGTTTTCACCTGGCCCCTGGGAAGTTGCTTAACTGCGCCCGTTTGTTTCACGTTCTCTTGAAAGTTGCCAGGTGGTTCTTCCCTGGTGGTCATGCAGGGACAGTGACCAACAGCGTCCTTCATGCTGCCTGACTTGGAATTTTCACTTCAGGTAATAGGGTTGAAAGTTCAGGTTCCTACATAGTCAGGGGGTTTCTTGCAGAAGGGCATTGAGGCACCTAAATCAGACACCTAGGATCATCTTTTTATACCAATTTATGTCATGATTTATGCTCCCAAACCTCCCCAGTCCATGGTGGAGCTGTTAGTTTGAAGCAGTTTCAGACACTCACGCTTCTCTCCTCTAACATTACTGGTAGACAGTGACTAATAATTGCTGACTCAGTGGCATGGATTTGTTCAGCATCTCATCATTGATGCTTCTCAATGGCCTTGGGTTTCATCCATGTTCTGCTGTGCCGCTCGTGCAGTGGAAGCATTGGTGCATGCTGAGAGGTACTGTTAGAAGTTCACTAAGCCAAATTAGCTTCTAAAATTCAAGGATTAGTGAATAGGTTGCATTAATAGGATTCATTTGGTTGTCATGCAGGTATCAGAGCAGTCAGGTTTGTCACATTGGTCAGCCTAGAGGAGCCGTTGTGATGTGCACAAGAAACAGGGGAGCTGTAATGGTCACTTAGCCATCAGTACTTGGACTGTCAGTAACAGCAGGGCAGAGAGGCAGACTGATTTCAGGCAATCATTTTGCAGCAGCAATAGTGTTCATTTACTGGTGCAGTTTGCCTAGAAGGAAAGGTGTTGTCTTGTTTCCTGCATGGCTCAAACAATGTGATTTATGCAGCCTTCTATTAATTTTTCAATTGAACCCTACAATTAACAGCCTACAACATATTACTTGCTGTCCCCTTTATAACATGCAGGAGTAAACCCCTAGCTTTTGCTGTCACTCCATTGTGGCTTTGAGCACTGCACCTGGCTTGCATGGAAACAAGATTCAATCCCTCCTGCTATCCTCTTTCAGAAAGGAATTGATTTTTAAAAGCTGCAGCATTGTATATGAAGAATTATAGTCTCACATTACGAGCACCGGGTTACGGTCTGTTACATTAGTTTTACTCTTCCTCCCTCCAGTCTGTCTCTCTCTTCACCCTCCCTGTGTTTTCTAGTTTTTATTGGAAATTGAAGCTTGAACTCCTAGTGATACTGTTACAGCTTCAATCATTGGGGAAGGGACTGGAGGGAAAGTCTGATGAGGAGAAGCTGAGGGAGCTAGGGGTGTTTATCCTGGAGAAGAAGAGACTCAGGGGGAACCTTCTCCCTCTCTACAACTCCCTGAAGGGAGAGTGTAGTCAGGTGGAGGTCAGGCTCTTCTCCCGAGCAACCAGGGCCAGGATGAGAAGGCAGGGCCTGAAGCTGCCAGGAGAGGGTCAGGTTGGACGTTAGGAAGCCCTTCCTCATGGAAATGGTGATCAGACCCTGGAATGGACTGCCCAGGGCAGTGATGGAGTCCCCATCCATGGAGGTGTTTAAGGACGTCACTGTGGCCCTTAGTGCCCTGGTCTGGCTGCTGTGGTGTTAGGTCCTGGGCTGGGCTGGATCAGAAAAAAAAAGCAGCCTTCAGAGGGCTTTTTCAGCCTCAGTAATAATAATTCTTCTGTGATTTCTGACACAGATATGAATGCAGAGCTTGTTTCTCTCTATTACAGAAATCTCAGTCCTAGAAACCTGGATGAAGGTAACTGCTGTGAGGCCATGCTGACAAACACCCTCCCAACCCCAAGAGAAAGGCTGTGCATGCAGATGTCTGTGTGTTTTAATGAAGTAGAAAAAATAAGAATACACAGTATTCTGTGAAGTTGTAGTGATTCCTAGTCTTGGACTAAAGATTGTAATACAAGGTGGATGGGCTAGAACTGAACCATGGTTGGACTTGAGGATCTCAAGGACCTTTTCCAACCTGAATGATTCTTTGATCACATCTGAAGAGATATCAGAGAGCACAGCTTTACAGCTGGCTACGTACTTGCAAACTGTAGGGGTTCTTATTTCAGACTGCAGCAAGTGAATCTATTTCTAGGGCTTCACCTGCCATCTATTGGTGGAAAACAGGAAGCAGAAAATTATTTGCCTTTTCAAAAGATGTAGCATTTTGAAGAAATAAATTATCATTATGATAGGTTAAGAACAAAAATTACATGCTCTTCATCTTCTGTAAAACTAGGTGCTTTTGTTTAGAATGAGTTGTAAAAAAACATTTCTGTGTTAGTAACAGCATTACTCATGTAGGCAATGCTGTTCAGTGAAAGCAACCTTAGACTCTCAAAGAGCTCTGAATTTGATGCATTTTGGAAACAAAGTAGAGGTATCAAGGTCCAAAGCAAATTATTTCAGGAGGAAATTATAAGACGTATTAGTTTCTTGATGGAGGCAATGAAATATCCCTGCAAACTCTCAGTAAATAGTTGTAGTCAGCAGGGGTAGTAAATAGAGAAGAATGAGTAAGCAATTATAGCATCTGGGAATGTTGGAAGGGACCTCCAAAGGACATCTAGTCCAATCCCCCTGCAGTGAGGAAGAACATCCTTAGCTGGATCAGGCTGCCCAGAGCATCACCTTCAATAGCTCCAGGGATGGAGCCACCACTCTCTCCCAGGACAACCTGTTCTATTGTTCAGCCCCCCTCCTTCTCAAGAACTTCTTCCTAACAGCCCACTTCAATCTGCCCTTCTCTCATGTGAAACCATTGCCCCTCATCCTATCACTCCAGGACTTAGAAAGCAGTCCCTCTGCAGCCTTCTTGTAGCCCCTTTCAGGGACAGGAAGGTCTCTCTCTGGTCCCCCTGGAGCCTTCTCTTCCCCGGGCTGAACAACCCTAGCTCCCTCAGCCTTTTATTCCCCTCCCCTTTAATGTTTGTTGCATTGCTAAAGAAGTGTTGACTGGATTTTTAGTTGCTAAATTTATATGTCAGTTTTGCAAGGTGTAAGAAGCCAGATCATCGAATCATAGAACCATCAGGGATTGGAAGGGACATTGAAAGATCATCTAGTCCAATCCCTCTGCCACAGCAGGATCACCCAGACCAAGTGGCACAGGAACAGATCCAGGCGGGTCTTGAACGTCTCCAGAGAAGGAGACTCCACAACCCCCCCGGGCAGCCTGTTCCAATGCTACGTTACCCTCACTGGGAAGAAGTTCCTTCTGATATTTATATGGAACCTCCTGTGTTCCAGATAATAGAGTAGGGAATGAATTGAGTGTTTCTTGCCTTCACTGTGAAGAACCTCCACTGATGTTGCTTTGCACTGTAAATGAGAAGTCAGGCCAACATTTCAGACTCTAGTACCTCCATAGCCAGTCCCTTTGACACTGAATTCTAAACAAAAGTGGCTGTAATGTAATTCAAGACAGATCTTTTATGGAAGCATTAGATAGCAGGTATGTGCCACCTTGCTGGCTCGAAGTATGGGTGAAGTATCTCTGCATGCCCCAGAGGTCTTCATAACATCTCAGCCAGAGACAAATATAGAAATGCTTTGTTTATTATGAACTATGTAGTTAAGATACAGTAGGTCTTCTGCAAAAGCTTGTGAAGGCTGGATAACATAGAATTAGAAACTTTTACATCATCGTAACAAAAAACCAACCCCTAACCAAGCAAACCCAAACAAAAAAGCGTTCTTAGTGCAGGATAAATTGGAAGGACTAACTGTGCCCTAGATTCCAAGGAAAACATTCAAGAATGCTGTTTTCCAAAGCAGCTTCTCAGGAAGCAATATTTACACATTCACTCATGTGCAGTGGTCAGTTATGAGCTAGAAGGTTAGTGCAAAGCAGTGGTTTGTCTATGGTCTGTGCAGATAGGGAGAAGAAGTGGTAAGCAGCGTGTCCCATGCTTATTCACAGTTTCAAGTTCATGCCCTTTAGCTCCGTATGAGACTAAGAAAAATCAGCAGCCACTAAAGCAAACAACTTTAACAGAAAATCTTGTAGCAACAGGCAATAAATTGAGTTCTGTATGAACTAAGGGACTACTGTAAACTTACCAGTTTTACTAAGGCCCATTTTTAATGCTGCAAGAAAAGGGCATCAGCCAGATAAAAGCACAATGGGAGAAGGTGCAGTGTGGTGCCCAGTCAAGCTGACTGGGGATCTGCAGGAAGTGCCCAGTGCGGCTTGCACTGCAGTGGTCCTGGCAGCATGCACTCCCAGTCAAGCAAATGCAGATTACCTGAGCAGCATGTAGGTTATGTAAAGATGCTAACAACTAGAGAGAGGACTTAGCAAATTTAAAATGGAAAGCTTCCACAGAAGCAGCCAGAATAATGGGTGAAGACATTTTGGATTGAGCTTTCAATCAAGCTAATGTCTGCTTGGAAAGCTACCTCCAGCTTCAAAAGAAAATGCTTTTTTGGCATAAAAGCACCACAATTAACATTTGAAAATCTGATCATTTTCAAACCATAACACTCCTGGTGGCTGACTCTTACAGTCTGCACACATAAAGCATATAAACAGGGCTTGCAATGAATATGTAGACCTGCATGTTCAAGCATAGAGCTTTGTTGATTACTAGTCTCATAAGCAGTTTGTTGAATTACTGATGTGCAGGTATCAGGCTCAGAGGCCACCTCTTGGATCTGAGTTTTAACGTTCAGAAAAAATGTAAAACTCTTTGCTACTCAGCTCTCTGGGGCTTTGTTCTTGTTCATCCCTTAGAGAAGCAGACACAGAGTCAGTGAAGAAATAAAATGAGAGAATAGTAAAATATCATAGAATCACAGAATGGAAGATGACAATCACAGAATGGTTTAGGTTGGAAGAGACCTCAGAGATCATCAAGTCTGACCCTCTGCCATGGGCAGGGACACCTCTTACCAGACCAGATTGCTCCAAGGCCAGTTCCAAATGCTTATCCAACCTGGTCTTGAACACATCCAGGGAGGGGGCATCCACAGCTTCCCTGGGCAACCTGTTCCAGTGTCTCAGCACCTTCAAAGTGCCTTATATCTAATCTAAATCTCCCCTCTCAGTTTAAAGCCATTCAACAGCTTACAGAAGATGAAATGTCAACATCTGGATTTACTTTCTGTTTTGCCTCTACTCTAAGTGATTTAAATTTAAACATGAATTGGCTCAGCAAATTCTCTTTTCTCTGTTACCTGTATGCTGAGCAGTACAACTTGGTGCACTCTGTAAACATCTGATGGATGATTCAACACTTCCCTATTTCTCTAGTTAATTGAAAGTGAATTCTGCAAGAAATGAAACAATCCACCAGATGAAACACATGGCTGATTTTGCACCAGTGGGCACAATGATGAATTGGATAGAACATGTACCTGAGCAAAAAGAGGTATCAAAGGGGAAGGTGTTAAGTGGGTGAAAGTTACAGGCATGTTTTTCGCTTCACTGCTTTGACATAATGAATGGCCCACTGGCTAACCATTTATAAAACTTGAGATGAAGATGTGGGTGGAATGTCAGAAGGTAGCTTTGATCAAGAAGGCACAAGCTTTGCCTGGGAGAGGCAGGGAAAATACAAAAAGTCTTGTCAGGAGGATGGAGCCAGGTTCTTCTCAGTGATTAGACAAGGGGTAGTCAGTACATGCTGGAGCAGAGAAGGTTCCACGTAAGTATAAGAAAAAACTCCTTCACTGTGAGGAGATCTGGAACAGGCTGTGCAGAGAGGGTGTGGAGTCCCCTTCTCTGGAGACATTGAAAACCTGCCTGGATGTTCCTGTGTGACCTGCCCTAGGTGATCCTGCTCTGGCCTAGGGGGGGTTGGACTAGATGATCTTTCAAGGTCCCTTCCAACCTAAGCAAACGAGTGATTCTGTGAAAATAAAATCAAAACTACAAAAAACTTACTATTGTATTTAGTCACCTCTGTGCATTTTAAGATGCTGTCCCAGCCCTGTGCCTGTGCCATGCCAGAAGAAATGATAAAATAAGCAAACGCCTGTCTGTCAGCCTAGTTTCTGACAGATCATTCAAGCAAAGCTGGCCCTAGAAATTAAACTCTTGGCGGGACTCTGTCCAAAGCCTGTCACATGGTGGGACCTCATTTGACAAGACATTCACAGCAGAAGAGTGGGTCTTCAACCACCTGTGTGTCTGCCACAAAATACAGCCAGGAAGACAGCCTAGAGGGCTGCTAGTGCCCTGTAACTGAAGTCTGTGGGGTTGTTGCCTGGTGGCAGGATGTTTGCTGTGCTTGTTGTCAGGGGTGGTTTGATGGCCATTTACAGACTGGCCTGTGAAGCTGAAGGATTGAGGTTGTGGTGTCACAGCTGTACACACAGGCCCTTCCATAGATGGGTGCTGGATGGCTTCATCTGTCACAGCTCCATTAGTAGGGCTGTGTCAGGAGCTGGATCTCTGATCCAGCTGAACAGTAACCTCACAAGCAAACTGATTTAGGTGTAGGTTAAATCATGTGTGAAACCGCAGGGTTCCACTAAGGACTGTGGGAGTGATGAAGTACATTTGTAGACAGTGTAGTTTCTGCAGCAGTACTCCACGTGTGGCTGCTGATGTAACTTTAAAATGAAGTTTGATCAATTTACCGGTGGGAGTCTGGGATGTGCTTTACTGTGTTAACAGTGACTTGAGGCCAAATGACAGGCAGGACTCTAGGGAGGCTACAGTGCAGAGCACGTGAAGCTGCCAGACACCATAGACAGGGCAGTGCAAGACAGTCTGTGGTCTCCTTTGTTTTAGAACTAGTGCACTGACCACTTGTCAGCAGTTTCTCTCAGCTTCTGCCTGGCCCATCGTTAATGTAATCACCTGGCTGATCAGGTCTGAGGTGAGCTTAATCAATTAATCTAGTCAATGTGCTAATGGTCTGAAACAAAAGCAAACGTCAAGGAGGGTTCAAAACCACTTATAAAACTCCTGGGCATTAACAAAGACCGGCTTGACATGGGGAAAAAACAAGACCCTTTTACACACAGCATAAAAACCTCAACTCAAAGACATAGAGATCAAGCACATGTTCGTAACGTAACTGGGCCCAGCTGCTATCTCCACCACCTCAGGATGAAGAATCCTCCAGCAGTTCTATTCTTTGTGGAAACATGATGTCCATAGCTCAGTCTGACTTTTCTGTCCTCAGAGCCAGCAGGGCATTTAAGGATATGTTCCCTGTTCCATGTGCCTCCGAGCCAGGCTTCCCTTTCCAGCACCGATGATTCTTACAGGCCACAAATGAGGGAAAACTCTTCATTTCCACAGGCAGTGGATTCCAGGCAAAACCTTTCCACTGCTCATCTCTGAGCTGCCAAAGCTCTTCCCACTCTTATCCATTCAGCATGTTCCAAGGGCAAGAGGACTGCTGTGTCCAGCCCAGTGACAGGTGCTCCTCTCTGAACAAAGACCAGGACAGAGACTCCCCACAAGAAGGACACAGGAAGCTCCGAAGTAGTTGTACCTGTTCCACACAGTTGCCTATTGGCCAAGCTGAAACTTGGAACACCTTGGAATACCAAGCTCGGTAGTGACTCCCCAAGCCCTCAGGTAAGGAAACATGCCCAAATTCACTGAGTAGAGCTCAGGGACAACTCATAGCAGGAGCAGGTCTCCCAGGAGGATGGATGGTGAAGATGGCCAAGCTGAATGGGCAGCCTGGGGATGGACTGTGCATTGGAATAGGCTACCCAGGGAGTGGGGAGGAGTCCCAGAAGGTGTTCAAAAACCACTGGGGAACAGGGTTAGTGGGAAGGGTATAGTTGGGTTGATTGTTGGACTTGATGATCTTGGAGGTCTCTTCCAAAGTGAAAAATTCTATTAAATTCAAACCGTAGTACCATTTTTAGTCTAAGTACCTCTGAAGTGATATTCATTTCCAACACTTAGAGATGGTTAGAAAAGTCAGAAACTTGAATTAGAAAAGAAGAAGAAAATGCTACCTGGCCCCCCTGTCTCTTGCCTCCTCATCAAAACCACAGTAATTCTGTGACAGCAGCAGCGCTTTCTCTTTTGCTTGAAATCAGCATCAAAGTGGAGAGGATCAAGTAAATGTGAGAAATCAGATTTTAAACTGGCTGACATCTACCTCCTGCTGCAAGCTGAGAAGGCGAATTCCTAGTGAATCTTTTAGAACCTGCTGCTGTGAATCAGGGCTGATAGGCTCAATCACACTTTGGCTCAACGCCTTTTATTTTATTTCAGCTTATTGATCACTGTTCAAGTGAATGTTTCATGTTCTTAGGAGCAATAAGCAGGTCTAACGTATGCCTGAGAAGAATAAAGATGAACACCACATAGACAGGGCTTTTCAAACACAGAGCATAAACTTCTGGGTGTTCTGGCTGAGTCTCCCATTTCCACTCTGCAGTAATCTGTGTAATAGGAAAATGTTCGGCTTCCATGCAAAAGCCTGCTTGAGACTAGGTATATCTTTCTATGTTTGCTCTCAGGGTGACAGAGCCATGGAATGGGCTGCCCTGGGGGGGGTGGAGTCTCCTTCTCTGGAGACATTTAAAACACACCTGGACTGTTCCTGTGCAACTGGATTTAGGGGATCCTGCTGTGGCAGGGGGATTGGACTGGATGATCTTTCAAGTTCCTTTCCAATCCCTAACATTCTTTGATGCTGTGATGAAGCTGTTACATCTCAAAGTATTTTGATAAAGGCATTTCAATCACTTTCCCTTTGGTCTGAGAGATACATAATTCCCTTTGTCTCGGCAGCTGTGAAGTTCATAACCTCTCTTCCTCACCGGGATTAGTGACAATTGCAGTCAGACTCCAGCAAGCAACTGTATGGGGTGTTTGTTTCCTTTGCAGTCCACTAATGATCTGATAGATGTGTAATTTTGATTCACATTTTTCCAGTGGTATAGCAAGTGTAATGCTAACTGCTCATCTGGTCTGTGGAATTTTAATTGAATGCCTCCACGCTCCAGCAGAAAATGGAAGCATCTGCTTTCCGAGCTGTTGGTTGACTGGCTAGGTGGCTCAACTTGTACAGGTAGTGAAAAGAGCAAGTAAACCATATTTATTTGCTACTCAGATGAATAATCAGAACTGATAAATCTTTGGGTTTATTTCTTCTTCTTTGAATAGAATGAAATTGGGTTGTCTATAATTTCTTTCAAAAGCCCGTATTTTGGAAAACATCCTGAACCAAATGCAGTGAGTGATAGGAAGGGTAGTTCACGTTGGTTTGGAATGCTTTCATTTCAGTAGTTTCAAAGTATTCCATATGAGAGGAATCTTTATTACTTAATTTTGATGGACTTGTGTTTCCAACCAAAAGACCATTTCGAAATCAGGCACAAAACGCTCCTGACAAAATGCTGAGTGAAACTTGAAGGGGAGCTTAAAATGGGTTAAAATACAGAGAAAATTGCATCTGCGTTAATTCTTTGCAATGAATAATTTGAGAAAATAGACATTTTCTGATGACAATTCCTAAGCAGTTTCAGTAGCAGGTCAGCAGTAGCATCAGCAGGTTCTTATTTCAGGTAGTTGTAGATAGCTACAAGGTCTCCACTCAGCCTCCTCTTCTATAAGAAAGCAGTGTGCTGATCTCTTCTCCCAAACTACTAATGATAGGACGAGGGGAAATGGCCTCAAGCTGTGTTAGGGGAGGTTTAGATTGGATCTTAGGAAGAAGTTCTTTCCTGAGAGAGGAGTTGGGCACTGGAACAGGCTGCTGAGGAAGGGGGTTGAGTCGCCATCCCTGCAGGTATTAAAAGACAAGTAGCTAGAGCACTTGAGACCATTGTCTAGGGGTTGGGGAGATGTTGGGATGAGGGCTGGACTTGATGATCCTGGAGCTTCTTTCCAGCCATGAGGATTCTAAGATTCTATGATTGTAAATGACCATGAGATTTTCTTTCTGTTCTGTCCTCTGCTTTCTACTCACAAGAGTGGGAAAATTCCTACTGAGGAATAGTATCTGTTTAACTTGTTCTAGTCTTTCTACTAGCATCAAAACCAGCCATTGGCTTGTGAGATTTATATCAGGACAGATTTTTTCCTTTGACTTTGTAGAGAGCCTAGTATTGTAGCTCAGAAATATAGCAGTAGTAGAAATCACCAGTAAATTGAAGTGGTAAAATGAAGTTTGCATAAATTTCAGCCTAACTATGGTAATTACAGCATTTCTACACCCTTTCCCAAATATTGTAGATTGTAAAGGAAACCCATAGTTTAATTGTGGAAGGAAGAAAGCAGGAGTTACTTAATTCCAGATAATCAACTGGTCACTGGATTGAAAACGACTGAACTCCATAGAAAGGGCCCTCTTCTTTTCATCACCCTCTGTGTCATCACTTGAAAAACTCAATGCTAAAGAGTTTTGGGCTGAGGGAAAAACTATTGTCAGAGGTAGATGTCCTGTGCATCCAATTTAAGCCTGTTGACTAAAAATCAGTTCTTGCATACTTCAAGTTATTTGTTGGAGCGTGGCCACAAAGCCATCACTATGGAAGAAGCGTGTATGTGTGGCTTGCTTTACGTCACAGCATCCATCTCATGTTCAGCAACCCAGAGAGTGAACCTCTACAAAACTCGTTTAGCGAGCTAATGACATTTACTGTTCCTCTGCCAAAATGTTGGTTAGAGTCTCTTGAGTGCTCTGATGCTGTGGAATTCTAGAATGGGCTGGGTTGGAAAGGACCTCCAAAGGTCATCTAGTCCAGTCCCCTTGCAGGGAGCATGGACATCCTCAACTAGATCAGGTTGCCCAGAGCCTTGTCCTGCCTCCCCTTGAATAGCTCCAGAAATAGGGCCTCAACTCCCACCCTGGGCAACCTGTTCCAGTGTTCAACCCCCCTTCTTCTCAAGAACTTCTTCCTAACAGCCCATTTCACTCTGCCTTTCTCTCATGTGAAACCACTACCTCTCTCCTATCACTCCAGGCCTTCATAACCAGTCCCTCTGCAGCCTTCTTGTAGCCAGCTCCCTTCAGGGACAGGAGGGTATCTCTCAGGTCCCTCCAGAGCCATCTCTTCTCCACGCTGAACAACCCCAGCTCCCTCAGCCTGTCCCCAGAGCAGTGGGGCTCTAGCCATCTGATCATTTTCATGGCCTCCTCTGGAGCAGCTCCATGAGGTCCCTGTCCTTCCTGTACTGAGGGCTCCAGTGCTGGATGCAGGACTCCAGGTGAGGTCTCAGAGGGGCAGAATCTCCTCTCTGGATCTGCTGGCCACACTTCTTGAGATGCAGCCCAGGATGTGATTTGCCTTCTGAGCTGCAAGAGCACACTGTCTGTTCATAAGTGACACCTGGTTGCTCCTGGCAAAGTCCCAGCTATTACCAGGATTGGTTTTGTTGAAGAAGCTGCCCATGCCATCTGGCATGCACACCTAGCCATGTGCACATGCTTTGCTGAGAATCCAGCACTATTGGCAGTGCTGGAGATGGGAAATTGCTGGCCAAGAACAGCGGGCTGCTGATCACCTGAATTTGTGTGCAATTTGGCACTCATGCTGCACCTGCGTGGAGCAAACTGTCAAAATCAATAACCATGAAACTTAGGGGCTCACGTCCAGATAAAGTCCCTGTGTTTGCCTCAGTGACAGCTCCCCAGACTGCAGACAAAGCTTATTCTCCTCAGAACATCTGTGGTCAGCAGAGCCCATGCATGGGTTTGCCTCTAAAGTGATCCTGCTCTTCAGACCTCTCCTGTCTTGCTGCTAGTGGTTTGGAAGACTGGTTGAAGGAACTGTGCTTGCTCTATTTCCCCTCTCTCAGAACAGGGGAACTGAGGTAGTGCAGGGTTTTCCTTTTACATCTACAGTGTGGCTGCAGGCAGCAGGCACAGGATGACCAAAAAAACACCACCACCAAACCAAATCCCCAAACCCAACAACGTATTAGAGTGACGCACACCACCCCTTTCCTCAATTAAAAAGGAGCCTCCTGGGTCTTGGCCTTCATCTGCCCCAGGGCTCTTGAGAAGAAAGTTAAAAAGCACCCTCATCGTGTCCCAGTTATGAAGTTGATAGAACCAGTTTCTGTTCCTCTTAAATTTTAGAAAGACTTTGGGGGCTTTCTGAATTGAATGAGATAAATTCAGTCTTTCTAGGGACTATATCATGAGCATAGGTTGCCAGAGAGCAGTTTGTTTTAGCCTCCTCTATCACCACATGGTGCTGAGAAGGGGCTTGGAGGCAGTGGTGCTGGAAACGTGCCTTGCAGGATTTCCCCTGCTCCCAGTTTGGCCTCCCTACGAACTCCTGTGGTGATGGGCAGGAAGTCCCTGACTGGGGACCAGGATCTGCCTGTGATGCTTTATTCACAGTGTAGTTCTTCCCCCTAAAGAAGTGCCACAAGCAGAGAGGAGAGGATTGACACTTTGGCCTCTCTCCCATTGTCCTTTTCTGTTCCTGTTTACTGCAGCATTTTGATCTTTAGCAGCTTTCCCAGAGATGTCTAACAGTGAATACCCTGGCTCCTTTGCTTAATACACAAATTATAGGGCAACAGAGCTCTGCTCAAATGGTAGAGCAGCCTTCTGGCAGTCAAACTGCAGTCGTTCTGGGCCAAGCAGAAGAGTTCNGCAAATTATAGGGCAGCAGAGCTCTGGTAGAGCAGCCTTCTGGCAGTCAAACTGCAGTCGTTCTGGGCCAAGCAGAAGAGTTCTGTTCTTTTCTCTTGGTCCAAAGGAGACATAATTAAAAATGGGTGAGTGAGCTGAGTGCTAATAGTCCCAAAGGACGTGGATTATCCCTTGGTGGGACTAATCTCTTTATCCATGGAAGAGCCTGAGTACAGTGTCTCAGACTGTAAAAGTCTGTCTAAACTGACTTTTAAGGTAGCAGCCCTGTTTGCTCTTGTAGAGATGGAAATAAGCTGAGAAAAGGTACAATACATCTGCGTTGACACTCGGTTGCTTTGATGGGGGACTCAACAGACAGAGGCATCAGCTGTGTTCCTGGGCCTGGATTGGCAGAGTGCTGCATTGCAGGTGTTGGGCTCTGTAAATGTGTTCACCCACGGAGCTGTTAGCTTGGAACACTTGCAGTCAAGACAGTCTGTGCGCTTTCCCAGTGGTTGCTGGCTGGCCATATGAAGGATTCCATTAGCTAAGGGCATGCAGTTGTGACTAAGTGGGATTTTACACATTACATTCATCACAAAATATTTACTGGATGTGGGATTGCATATGTTCAGGCACAAATGTTAAACCAAGCAAAATGTTGTTCCTTAGAGACTTTCACTTTCTACTCAAGTCTGTCTTATTGATAGGATCAGATACTTTTGTACCCATTGCATTTAATGAGGTGGTGCTCTGTCTCCACAGTGCCTGTTGGAAAGGGTGGTGTATTTGTGTCCACTTCTGGGTCCCTCAGTTCCAGAAGGACATAGAGCTGCTCGAGAGAATCCAGCACAGAGCCACAAAGATGAAGGGAATGGAGCATCCACCTGATGAGGAAAGGCTGAGGGAGCTGGGTCTCTTGAGCTTGAAAAACAGGAGACTGAGGGGTAACCTCATTAATGTTGATCAATATGGAAAGGGCAGGTGTCAGGAGGAAGGAGCCAGGCTCTGCTCAGTGGCATCCAGTGACAGAACAAGTGCAACGGGTGTCAGCTGGAGCAGAGGAGGTTCCACATAAAGATGGGAAGAAACTTCTCATCCTTATGTGAGAGTGACAGAGCACTGGAAGGGGCTGCCCAGGGAGATTGTGGAGTCTCCTTATCTGGAGATGTTTAAAACCTTCCTGGCCATGTTCTTATGCGACTGGATCTAGGGGATCCTGCTGTGGCAGGGGGATTGAACTGGATAATCTTTCGAGGTCCCTTCCAATCTCTAACATTCTGTGATTCTGATGGGAAAAGATTCTTGTCATATAGAAGCTGAATTCAGAGCAGAGTTCTGGAGTCATAAGACTGGCACAGTGCAGCACAGCACAGCTGACAGTGCACCTGTCTATGTTTGATGAGATCCTAATCCAGGAGGGGTCACCAAAATTTGTAGAAACGTGCAGAGGTGGAGGCTGCAGTGGTAAGAGGGACTAGCCATGTGCTGAAGCTGAAAATATACCCAAGTGTCCTGCTGGATCGATATTTAAGTAGTGCACCAGTTCGTAATGTTAACACTTTTTCTGCAGCTCCACTGACTTTAATCTACCTTTGCTATTCTTTTCCTTTAGAATAATGAACTGTAGAAACTCCTGGGAATTTTTGCAGAGCTGAATAGCCCAGAGAAATAGGACAGAAAATTAACACAGTATTTCTTACTACCCAAGCTTTCAAGGAGACTGTGATTGGTTCAGTTTCTGGACACTTCAGGACTTTCAGCTAGCTTTTGCTCTTGCAGAAGTAGAGATTGATTACAGTACAAAGCCAAACCATTTGTTCTTGGTGGACAGGGGTCAGGCATGCTCTCTTTGTGGCAATCTATCATAACTTCCTAGTAGAGGAGTCCAAATGCTTTTGGAAAGGTGCATCTATGTTATATGGTGATTAGTCACGCTTTGCTGCAATGTCCCTAGTCTCCATGTCAGTAAGGTATGGTGAGCGATGATCTGCAGTGTGTGTGCTCAGAAGCAATCAGGTGTGACTAGCGGTGAGTTTCCATCTGGTACAAAACACATGTACAGCCAGCTTGCTGGCAGCGGAAGTGGGAACTCTGTGGCTTACCTGGGGCACTCTCAGCTGGCAGGAATCACAGTGTTCATTTGCTCCTCTTCATGTTATCCATCTTTAGTGACTTTCTTCTGCGACAACAGCCTCCATCTGCAGAAGGTGCCACTTGTGTTGCTGGCTGTGCACGTGATCTAGGCACCTGGCACTGGATCATCGTTGATCTCATTGGCAAAGACCAAGGGGCAGAAAAGGAAACTTTGCATTCGCTGCCCCAGCAAAGCAGCCAATGTACTCTGCAGCAGTTCTGGAGAGCACTCATAGCCACCCTGCTGCTTTCTGTTAGTTAACAAAGACCAAGCAAATGCTGCAATCTTTAGGCTGTGTTTTAGCCAACACATTGGGACTGTGACAGCTTTTTGTCTTGCTGTGTTTTCCTTGTGGGACTGTGGCTGGGCTGGCAGCCTATGCTGGGGTTATGTTCTGCTTCAGCTTACTCACCTTCACAGCAAAAGCACTGAAAATCCTGAAGACTGTGGGAGCAGGGGACACTGGTTTTCTTTTGTCACATCGCAGAATTCTTACTCCATGTTTCTTCGAAGAATGTCTTCTCAGCAGTAGTCTCAAGGCAAAGCTGCAATGTAAAAACAATCCAGGACATGCATTCCCTTCCCATGTGCTGGGGAGATGAAGGTCTGACTAACACTACTAATGTTGTCCCCCATCCCCTCCTTGATACCCCTGAAATCATTTTGCTAGCAGCCGAGAATCACAGTGCTTGGAGTGGAGATGAACAGATAGCTCCATCTTTAAAGGCAGCATGAGAAGGAAACTTAACACCAATATGATTTGCAGGGCTGCAAATTAGTACAAAAGTTGTGAAGATTCAGAATTGTACCCAGGGCATCTTAACCACTGTGTTTTAGGTAGACCTGCTTGTAAATAGTGTATGGCTTATGCTGTATTCACAAACTGCAGTGCTTTAGAAATGTTGCATCAAAGCCAAGCTTCAGCAGGAGCTGAGCCTCACACATCACTCCTATGAGCTCTCTTGAGCATCCCTATGGGAGCCAGAAGTTACTGGAGCGCAGCCAAGGAGTCACATGGCCACCTCCCAATAATGCTTGTGTGTTAAGAGGGCTGTGCAGAGTCACTCCAAGAGGGAGCAAAACATCTGAGGTGCTGGCATCCAGAGAGACTTGAAGAACATGATGAGTGCTGCTGCAGCATGTTCCAGGGCAGGGGACTCTGCCTGCTGCAAGGGCTGGCATCCATCAGTGAGAAGGGGTGAGAAGTTTACTGTTGGAGAGGGCCCCAAGAGAACTTGGCTCAGCAAGGGTCCTGTGGAGTGGATGGGACTTTTGACGTGGAGCTCTCTGTTTACCAAATGGAACTAAGTGGTAGCTGTGGGTAGAGAGACTTCATACAGGATTCCTGTGGAAACTTGCAGCAAGTCAGATGAGCCAAACAGTTGGAATCATGGTGGTTCTTAGGTGTCAATGAATGTTGTTTGAGGGAGACCTGAAGACCAGATGGAGCTAGGAAGGAAGATTTTGAGGTGTGATCTTCGTAGAGCGAGTAATAGTAGGCAGGAAGGTTCTGTACATGCAGTGTCTCCCCAGCTTAGCAGCTTGCACAGAAAACCCATCCTCTCCAGAAACTTCACGTTTGGTGCCTTGAAGTGTTTTCCAGAGTGTGTTCCACCAAAACTGCCCCTCTCTAGTGTGCGAGAAAGAATTCTGTCTGCTGGCACCTGGATGTCATCTCAACAGGTGGGAAAAAGCCTGCATCCAATGAAGAGGAAAAGAGAAGGTAGCCTGTGCAGCAGTGAGCATGGGATTCACACCAAGCGTGCTTCACCAAGGCATCTCGCTCACATATGCTTTTCCAGGACTGAGTAGCCAATGTTGCTGCTGATTTACACCTCTTTCCTTTCGCAAAACGATTGCACTGCACTGGTTTGTTCGGGTGTTTGCCCCCTGCATCCAGGCCATGACTGCACCTGCCTACCTGTCACACTGGTTGTGTTGCCATGTGCACGGGAACTGAACTGGTGTTGGCATTACCTGAAGGATCAGTCACTGAGCCAGGAACCACTCCTACTTGAAAGAATTATTTGTCCATGAGGGTGTTGCATGGGAAAGCTACCTGAATCTCTTTGGTTTTACAGTTTCCACTTCATTATTCATTTCAGCCACTGCAATGATGTGGCAGAAGGCAAGAGCTTTACTGCAACAGAGCAGAGGCCAGTCACTGGTTTTGGAAATGAGGTTTAACAGTTAACTGGTATTTTTAAGGTGTCAGGACTGGGAAATGCTAATGCAGTGCCCTCCAGGTGGTCTAGCTGCTGATGTTTTCTGGTCTGATGAGTAGAACCAAGTCTCTGTGCTGTGTGGATGTGTGGATATTCAACTTATAGCATGTATTTAGAAATAAAGCACTGCAGAATGTTCCTCCGGCTGTCTGTGTATGCTGAGTGCTGCGTTTCTGACACTGCTTCAGGAGTTAGCAGTTCTGCTCTGCTGCCCAGGAATCTAGAGGAGTGGTTGCTCTCAAGTTTGTCTTCTGTGTGGCCAATACCAAATTGATGGCCAAACCCACCAAGATCACCCATTTTCTTCATAACTTTGTAAAGCCCTCCAGTTGAGGTGCAGAGGATAGAAACGAAGTGTCAGCAGCAGAAAATGTTACTGGACCTTTGTAGGAGAAAAAAAGTTGTGGCAGGAGAGTCTATTAAGTCTTATCTGTATTTTACAGTCTATTACTTCGTTATAGTTGTAAGAGAACATACCCAAATAAAGCCCACCTCTCCCTAAAGAGGCTTTTTAATGTCACAGCAAGGACACTGTAATATTATCTGCTGAAAGAAATACCAATTAGCTAATTTTATATCAATTCACTTGAGAAAAATCTTCCTTTGCCTCTCTCTGCTCCCATTGGATTCTATGAGAAAGCTTTTCCTCCTAGACAACCTATAGGGTGTTTCAGTGAAGTACAGCTGGTTTTACTGAGATTTTACATTCCATCCCAAAGACCTCTTTGCACAAATGCAAATAAATGGGGAAGGTTCTTGTCCTGACTTCCCTTTTTTTTCTTCATCCTTGTGCATTCTTTCTTGCAGTATAAATACCAATTTTGGCATGTTTTTAATTGTTTTTGTTTCAATAGAATATTTTTGTTAATATAAGTATCTAATTCATTCTGACTGTGGCAAAGATGCTTCCAAAATGCATCACCCCAGTGGGCAGCTAATAATGCACCAAGAACCCTTGAGCAGAAAACTACCCACAGAGGAATAAAATTTGACTCATTTTCCCCCAAATCAGTGTGATTGATATTGACTGGTTTTACCTTGTTACTCAACCACTGGACTTCCTGAGACTGTGCTAATCCTTTTGGTACTGTTCTTCCCTTTCTTGCTTCTTTCATTTTGCTAAGAGTCAATGCTGCTTTTTAGCTCAGTAAATTCCCAGCTTGCCAAGCTCAATATTCCAGACAAGGAGATACTTGTCCAAAGCAGTTCTGCTGTGGTAATGCACCCCGACCTTTTGAGCAGGGAGTGTTTGAGGTTGTTAAATGAGCCCTCAGCATGCGAGATGCTGCTGGAATACAGAATGCCTTTGCTCCCCTCTCATGCCCTGTCCCTGTGTCACCACACTGTGACAGTTTCCTGTGGGACCTGCCTTAATGGTTGTTTTATGGTTGTAACTTTGGCTGCAAGGCTGATACTACTCCTGCAGAGAGAGCAGATGTGCCTGAAATCAAGTTTTACACTTAAAAGTACGTCTGTGCTGTTATCGAGACCACAGCTCTGACCTCTTGTTGCTCATGGTATTTCTGTAGCTCCCAAGACACCAGTTAGTCCCTTTTGCTCTTGTGAGAGAGCCTGACTGCCAGAACAAGCTCACCTGAGCAGCTCTGGATGTGGACATGCTTGCTGCTGAACCTTCCAGCACAGGCATTTCTGTGTTCTGCTATGGTTTGACTTGTTTTGTCTGATACCAAAGTGGAAGCAGCACCACTGCAGCTTGTCCATAGACAATCCACGTGCCAGCAGCTCTTCTCTGGTTTGCTCACCTGAGCACCAACAGCTCAGCTTCAGGAGACTGTCTTGCATATGGAGCTGCCCATCTTCTCTTCCATTTCCCCTTGTGTGTGCAGTGTCAAGAGAAGCCTGGAAGCTGCTGAAGGGTTCCAGATGCTGGTGGAAGTGCAGGTTTGCAGTGGATGGCTCTGTTGTCCTGTTTCTCAGTACCTAGGTGGCAACTGTGAACAGATGCTGCTGCAGTGAGGATTGCATCTAGGAAAAGTTTAGGTTCTGCTTCTGCCCTGTGAGCCAGGAGGCATTTACAGTTAGAGTATTACAGTGCTGTAAAGTTACTCTTCCTCTGGCAGAGAGAGACTCTGTGCTGGTGTGGGCCATGCAAAACAGAGTTCTGGACAGGGAGTTGTTTTGCTTTCGGAGAGCTCTGACTCCATGCAGTAAACTCAACCCCCAGAGGTCATGAAGAGACATATGTGCTGCTTCGATGGTGAGGTGGGAAGGACAGGGTTTTATTCCTCCTCCCAGCTGCTAGCAGCTGCTGTAGTCAGCACACTGGGATCATTGGGATGATGCACAACACGTCAGGCCACAGTAGGTGAAATTAAAAACCTCTTCAATTTCCAAATGCACTTTCCACATCGTACAGTTGTGTAGCTGATGCTTTCCACACTACTGTCTCCCCATCCTGCCAGCTGAAAAGTTCTCTGTCTCTGCTGTGGCATAGATGAACAGGTTGTGCCTGCTTCCTGCTCATGACAGCCAGTCCATCACTAGGTAAGAACCTTTACCAGTGCTGAGGAGATGACAGAGTGGTCTCTCCTTTGGCTGTGGGTGCTGACAGCAGCACTGGTGTCATGGGCAGGGCCAAAGAAGTGAACGCTGTTGTGCCATTTGAGTCAAGGTGGTCTCTAAGGGGAAAAAGGTGAGAGCAAGAAAGAGCAAATCCTAGTGGCTGAGCAGGAGGATTTCTGTTTGTCACTCTTAAGTAGAACACAAGTGTGGGGTTTTCCCCTTCGTTCCTGTTTTCACTTTCTTTAAAATGCTGGGAATTGCTGCATTTAGGACCTGGAGAGCTCTTCATTTGTTGAGATTATCTTCTTCCCAAGGTTAAATAAACTTGGTTCCCTGAGAGAGAGAGACTCACACTGATATCTAAACCAGATTAACCATTTTTGTGCCTGGTTTTGATATGTGGGCTGCCCTCAGGCACATCACACTGCAGTACTGATTTTAGAGGAGAACACTGCTTGTTTCTGTGCTGCAGTGTCTCAGCAGGGTTGACTCCTATTATGTACCTCTGGTCCAGTGGGCTCTGGAATATTGTTCTGCATCGTTTTTCTTTCCTGTATTCAGTAACTTCTTCATTTCCTTAATGAAACCAACCTGCAAAATGCGAGGGATCCTCGCCATGTAGTCTGTCAAACTCTCACTGCATATGAGCAGCTGGTTTTGCATCCCTGTTTGCCTCTGACTCCAAGATGATGTTTGCAATGGAGTGCACTTGTGTTTTGTGCTGTACCATCAGAGTGTAACCCCACTGTAACCTGCAAGTGACAGTTGGGCTCATGACTGTCTGCTGTCTCTCCAAAGAGTGAGACATGCTGCGTGTCTGTTACAGCTGCCCCTGTTTTGCTTTGAAAGAGCTGGCTGTGAGTGTGATGTGACATCCCTCACTGGCAAGGAGCTGCTGCTGTGATCCAGTGGGTAGGTTCCATCAGCAATGTGGCCTGTGTACACTTTGCTATCAGACATCAGCGTAGGACATTTTCTTTGCATAAGATATTGTGACTTAAAAGAATTTCTACCTTGCAGCGTTGATTATTCATTTGCACCCGTGAAATTGAATTATAAATGTCTCTATTCTGTTAAACAAGTATTTACATATTTAACAGTTCCTTTGCAAGCCAAACTCCTGGTGTGGAAGGAGCCTGACAATTCGATTAATGCCGCATTTGCACATGTGGGCCCACAGATGAGTCTTAATTTCCCTCCGAATCCTTACAAGCCAGCATGTTACTGTTCTTTTATTTACAAAATAAACACTGTATGTTCACTTAACTATACTTCACATCACAATTCCCAGTTTTGTGTTGCCCTATGAGGGCTCGGGGCCCTTGGGGTAGCCTTCCTCACTATTAAACCAGAGTTCTGGGGCTGTAGTGAGTGAATGGTGTTTGAAGAT
Organism: Upupa epops; assembly: GCA_013397515.1. Classification (NCBI taxonomy): domain Eukaryota; kingdom Metazoa; phylum Chordata; class Aves; order Bucerotiformes; family Upupidae; genus Upupa; species Upupa epops. Next base: position 112,126 of record VZRI01007253.1, read on the forward strand.
GTCTGACAAGTGCACAGTGGTTTCCATGATGGAGTGAAAACCTCACCTTTACAGTGAAAAATGGAGTTTTCCAAACAGAAAGCATGAAGTGCTGAGTAACTGAAAATTTGTAAGTGGTAAAGCACAGGGTCCTCAGCCAAAGCTCCTGCACTGCAGAGTCTGCTCCTGCACTTGGAATTGCTTGAGAGTGTAGCTGTCTGTTCTCTCCTGAGAACTATGTTCTACCACAACAGCCACTAGGAGTTCATCTCCCTTTTAATGTTGCATTCCCTTCACCTTTTGGCATGTTACATGTGGATGGAGGTGTAGAGCAGACTGAACAAGGATTGCAGCCTTGGCCTCATCATGGAGCTCTCACTTGGTGATGGTGAAGGATAGCAATGGCCATCGCATGGATTTGTGTTCCTCAAGCAGATAGTCAGTGCCAAGAAACTTCACAGAATGTTTTAAATGTAGCGATGGCTGGAGGAAGCTGATAATGACCCAGTGGCTGTGGACAGAACTGGAAGACACATTGTACGTAAACAGCTCTGTATTTGCACAGGGGATTTAATTACACGGTAAATTTCCTTTGTCAAGTTTTCATATTAATGCTTTGACTCTTCATCATCAGGGCTCTGTATGCATCTTTGAGGGGTCGTCTTTGGTCTGGTCCAAGCACTGCTGAACTGCTCTAATTGGTTGGATTTGTCACTGTAGTTGCAATGCTTTGCTGCTTTTTTTTTTTCCTTTTACATTTTTATGCTCTGAAAGTAACATCTTTTTCTTTATCTTTTTTAAAGATAAAGACATTCCCCGCTGATACATCTAATCCTTTTTTCGATCCTTTTACAACAGTACCACAGTTTTCTGTAAGTAGAACATGCAACTAAAAACTGTGTCTTTAACACGATTCCAACTGGGGTTTTTTTAAGTGTCAGAAATATACGCGCTAAGCAGTCTTCGAAAGAAGAAAAAGATAAATTCTAAGTAGAACTTGGAGTGCAAATCATTTAAATGTTCCCATTATTCAAATAATTAACTTGCCTGCATTCAGACATCGCTGCTTCCTAGACAGAGGACTAAGAGGTAAAGGCTAGGGCTCACTGCTAACGCGGTCTATCCCAAAATGCTGCTCAGTTCAGGACTACAGAGGACACTTGCGAAGCTCCAGAGCATCTTTTCAAGGAGCAATAAGAGAATGTGAAGACTTAGTCCTCTGTCTATCAATTGCATGGCCTCCTGCCTGAATCCGCTTGCCACGCCATCACAAACAAGAGCCTGCTTTTCACTGAATTTACGTGTGAATTTTAAGGAAGAATTATAGTTAGTGTGTTGATTACAGTGGTTGCCTCAGGTAAACTCACATGTTGACTTCATAATTTGAATCCAGCATTGAACTGAGCTGTTAAACTTTCACAGAAGTCAGAATTCAAGGAGGTTTTTTGGTAAGGAAAACAATTCTGTGACAATTTAAAGCCTAAGTCCAACATGAATCTTGCTTTGAGGGTAGAGAGGTTATGTAGTGTGTTTGGCAAAGCTCTCTACCCCGTAAGAATTACTGCCCAATTATCATTACAAGCCACAGGAACTGACATTTGCACAGTGAAGCATTTCAGACATTACCCTTAGCTTTTGCTGGTAGCAGTGATCCATATCTGGTGTATAATCAGCGATGAACAATGGGAATCACTGCAGGGCCGCGTGCAGGAACGGGCTGCATTTAATGATTTGAAGAAAGGCTTTTCTTTCACAACAAGCCTGATGATGGCACTTGATCTAAATGTTGGCTTTCTCCATGTTTAAGCCACAGTAAGTTAGGCTCATCACAGTGTTGAGCTCTGGTTGAAGGTATCTGAAGATAAGATATACAGGACTGTCACAGCAGCTTCTCACTAGGACAGCCCAGTCCACACTCCGCAATCGTGGTAGAAGCTAAACCAAACTTAGAGTGTTTGTGTCTTTCATGGGGCAGCCTTAAGTCAGCAGGAAGCTGTGCCTAGGGTGACTTTCCCACTGGTTAGTAGTGATTGTCAGGAAATCGTTTTTCTGCCTATGACAGTTATGCTGGAAGCAAAATTTAGAAGAGAGCATATAAAATACCTTTTCATTATTGGGGGAAAAGATCTTTAAGATATAAACAGGGCTACCCTGATAGCCTTACCTAGAGAAAGCTGTGTTGGCTACTTCATGGCAGATTCGAACATTGAGATTTTTATCATGCTCTGTTGGGACAGAAGCAGCAAAATGCGATTCAAGCTTTCTGATGTTCCTTCCTCTCCCTGTAGAGTCACGTTTCCCTGGGCAGGTGGAGGGCAGAATCCAGATGACAAATATTTAAAACACCCTTACAAGAAACGGTGTGATCTATCCTACTGGTGTGAGATCCATCGCATGAATCCATACGTTCCTTCTGGGGAGCTGTGTACAGATATCCATGGTAAAACAACAGCTACCCAGGGGACTGCATGAAGATGGGAAAACAATTAAAAAGGTTACTTAAACTTTGTTCGTGTGTTTCATGGTCCTCCATCCCAGCCCAAAGAGACGTGCTCCTCCCCAGCTGCCTCATTCCAACGCCCAGGCTCTGTCAAGGGGTTGACAATAGCTACACCCTGGGCAGCAGCTGTGAGGGAAGGTCTAGATCAGCACTAGGGCTTGCAGGCAGATCTTAACTCTGAGTATTCTCCAGTCACCACATGGTAATATTTGTTAATCTTTTGCCTTATTTAGTTGGTTTTTTTTTCCTTTTCTTCCCTTGTTTCTCCTTCAGTGTTTGGTTTGGGGTGGTTTTTTTTTTGCTTGGAATAAAACACTGAAGGGCTTTGCCTTTTGTGTAGGGCTTCTAATATGTATGCACTTGTATTGATTTTATCACAAGAAAAATCAGAGAACTTGTTTGCCTGAAATTGTTTAAAAAGAAGCTTCATGCCACAATCCATCTGAATTCCAGGGAATTCTGTAGGGAAACAGCAGGCTGGATGGCCATATTCTCAGGCTCCTGTGAGTCTGATAGACTCTTAAATGAATGGCATTATATCCATTTGGACAAGTTAAATATTTGGCTCAAACAGCCTATGCAAGGAGATAGATGTAAAACACATGTTTTGGATATAAACTGTAAGGCCTTTACCCAGAGCAAGCACACTCTGGGACTCAGGGCAAGTGTTCTGCAAGTGTCACTTGTCATTGCTCTTCTGGTGTCTGTGAGGCTGGGAGGATCGACATCAGCCTCACAGAGTGGTGCTTCCTTTTCATGCCATAGAATAAGATCTGGTGGTCCTTGAAGGACAGGGATCAGGTACAAGAGACACCAGATTGGATACCCCTGCAGCTTGGAAGGTTGAGTTGTAACAGTTAAAGGGCAAGGAAAATTGTACAGGTTGTATGAGCCAGTACTTGCCTGCTTACTTGGCCAGAGCTGGAGGGAGAGTTTCTTTAGTTGATTTTATGTTCTCCATTTTACTAATTTTGTGGAAGTAATGGAATTCCCTTTCCTCAGAGGTTAGTTTGGAGCATATCATTTTGGAGACATCTTAGCAAATACCAATAAACAAACAAACCGAACATGGCCATTTCTTCCTGGCTTCAGATACTCATCCCTCTGATGGGACTGGTTTGTGTTTAGCACTGGTCCCGTGTGGCTTGCAGAATTTGAGAAATCATTATGACAGTGAAAAAAAGAGAGAAGTGGCTATTCAAATAGCTGCTCCCTTATAATGGTGACTTTTCTTCCTCCCTGCCTTAAAGTCTGACCCAAAATCCTATGAAAAAGTTGTCAAGAAAGAAATGCAGCCAGTACCAGTAGGAGCATATCCCAGTGGTCCTGATGCACTGACAAACTGTAGCTGCTACCTGCTCCTCCCAGGTCAGGCTCATACCTGTTCCATAGGGCTAGGTTATTTTTAGGGATCCTCCCCATCCTGTTGTATCAGCTGAACCAGTCTTTGCTGTGATTCTGCAGCATGGAAGCACCTCATGTGGGAGACAGAGGAGAAGTGCCTGCTGTTTGCCTTAAACCAGCACTTCCAATGTCACTTTAACACTGTGATATCTAGTGCTGTGACAGTCTGACTGCAGGACTCTCTTGCTCAAGGCATGTTCTCGTCAGCAAGTGTGAAAAGGGGATGCACACTCTGGAACTCTCTTACAGTCCTGAACTCCCAGCTGTTATAAGGCACAGAGTCAGGGGACCCACCAGCAAATGGAATAGGATTTTCAAAGAGCAGCCCAGAAATCTCCTATGGTCAGTGTTTGGAATTAATCGTAGAAAAAAATGCAATAATCATAAGCATTGCTTTCCAAATTGATGATATGTTTTGTCTGATGTCCATGTAGTTACCTCTTAGATAGCGTACGCTGCCATCAAGCTTGTCCTTCAGACAATTCTGAAGGAGCCATGAGAGGCTCTGGGCATCTGGGCAGGTCAGATACAGCCTCCTCTTGGTTCTCGCTGTGAGCTGCTGCTCTTTGGCAACCCATTGGATGGTGAAAGGTAGCCAGAGCAGTAGAAGCTAATATACACTTGTGTTCTCCCTGTGTCTCTGTGCCTGTTTTTTGTAGGCAGAATTCACAGACAACAAGTTACAGTGCTGCACGGTGCAGTCATCGCCCAAGATGACACTGGTAACTCCATCACCTGTACTGAGACCTCTGGCAGAGACTGTACCAACTCCAACCGTCCAGACAATATACCCATCGCATAAACCCGTTTCGCTGGCAGACAGGTACTGTGCAGTTCTTTCACTGAGATGCTTTTGCACTACAGCAATCAGCTCAATTTCTCTTTTTCTATCCCAGTTATGGGTAAAGCACCCTTTCCCCTCACACCGAAAGATTTCTAGACATCTAGAAATGTCTAGATGGTGTTCGACATCTAGTTCAGAAGAGGTTGACTGTGTACAAAAATATCTGTAACCCATATCTGCCCTGAGATTAAAAACCTGTATTTTCTTCAGGCAGGTAATATTGTGTGAACTAGGAAGAGGTGTTTTGTTTTGTTTTGTTTTGTTTTGTTTTGTTTTGTTTTGTTTTAATATTCGCTGTTGCAATTTGTTTTTCAAAATTAAATGTCCATGGGACAAAGCTGGGGTTGAAAGATGTCTGTTCTTCTAAATGAAAAGCAGGCACTGGATTGCTTATTTTTTTCCTCTTTTCCTTTTTTATTTATTTTAGTAATGACAGGCTGCACAGTGGCCTTTCCTGTAGTTTCTCAGAGAACAAACCATTCCAGCTTTCCAGAGGCAACCTGCTTTTCTATTCTTTCTTTCTACTAGTTTTGCATACTGGTCTATTATTCTGGAACTTAATCAAAACTAAACTTCCCAAGCTGATAATATACTGAATACTAATGTAGGAGAAGTTATCCTCAATACTGCTGGAGCACAAAAAGTCCTAGGCTTGGCTGGAAAAGCTTTTGGATCTATGGTCAGTGCCCATTTTCATCTGCTAATTATTTTTCGCAGATGTTTTGCACACTTGCTAACTCACCTAAAATACAGCTGGGAAAATGTAATTCCAAAGCTGTAGAGCTGGGCTCAGCTTCTGTAGGATGGCTGGAGCACAAGCGAGTCATTGCATCCCTGCTTGTCCATGACTGGGTTGCAGTGTGCTGAACTCTCCAAACTGTAAAGGTGTTTCTTTTCCCCACACTGTTTGCTAAGAAATGGAATCACTAAACCAGAGCATTCCCCACATTGCAGAGCCTGCAAGCTCTTCAGTGATTCAGCGTGTGAGAGAAAAGACTTCAGGCTCTGCTTCCCACCCCATGATTTGTGCAGAACTGCAGTGAATCTAGCCTGCATGGATGTTCCCCTGCCAAGGAGCGGAAGACTGTGACACCACTCTTTCGTGGTGGCATTTACTGTAGCAGCTCCATTTTTAAAGCCCTAGCCCAGCTTCCAGTAGCTTTTAAGGGAGGTGAGATGAAATCCTGAACTGCCCTTTTTCTTGGCTCTGTTTGCTCTCCAGAAATATCAAGTAGTACTTGGTTTTTAACGAACCAGTTACCAGCCCTTTTGCTGGTCTGACCTCTTTTCCCCCTTCTGTGGTATTTTGAAAATGTTAATTATTTGAAATTGAAATCTGGGACTCATTGTTGTTCCCCTAATTGACTGTTTGTGCATTAATTACACAGTGCTGAGACTCTGAGGCGTGAACTGGAGAGAGAGAAAATGATGAAAAGACTCTTGATGACAGAGTTATGAAATCCACACTTCCGTCAGATGGAGAATGGATTGGGGCCTTTCATGTGCCTTCTGTCTGTTTACATTCCTCTGCTTCTGTGTACTCAGCATAGTGCATCAGGAAAATGTGTGAGATTCCTGGCTCGCTTGGATTCGCCACAGTTGGTTAAAATTCACTCTTGGCTAGACTTTAACTTAAAGGAGTTCCCTTTATTCATTTGCTGCTGGGAAATAAACCTTCAATCCTTTCTCTCTCTTGAGGTTTTCTACTATTAACATGATTCATTTCAGGGTTGGATTTGGTAAATCAAGGGCAAAAAGGATTAGCAAGGAGCATAGTGATTTCTATTGGGAAGCACTGTTCTGTACATATGTTAATAAGTGCACAGAAATTAATGTTATGCAGAATATTTTGATAGTAACATAGAAAAATATGTCATTTTGTACAACTGAAAATTGCAATGAGCTACTGCTGTTTGTTAAAGAACCATTTTTAAAGCAAAAGAATGATTATTACATCTTAACCCCAGGACTGTTAGTCTCCACAGAAAAAATAAATGGCTGTCTTATTAAATTCCTAACCTTAACCTTCACTCAGAGATATAAATAGCTGCAAGGGGAAGAGACACCCCACCATACAGGTACGCACACCCAACACTCCCTGTAGTTTTTCTTCTTGACCTAAACCTTCAACTGAATCTTACTGTATTTCCATTAACGACAAAACAATTGGTTGTTTGAAGTAATTTGCTACTGACTTTCTAGCTTGGTACTGACTTTTTTAAACTAAGTGAGAAGTTTTGCCTTCTCCAGGTTGCCTAGGCATTAGGACTTGCCCACTCTCTGACAGCTTCTGCCCCAGCACTGAAGGCTACAGAACCTCAGCGGTGTGGACATTGTTGGCACAAGGAAGATTTCTTCCTGTCTGGATAGATAAACTGCAACCAACACGAGTTGGTTGATCACTTTAAAGAACAACATCAGTGAGAGTTTATGGCATACCTGTGCCTAGACCTGTTTGTTCACTGGCAAACAGTACTGTGGAGGGTTTCTCCAGCTCTACCCCCCGTTCACCTCCCCCGCACAAGCAGCCATTACCTTCAGTGGAGCTGTCTCAGGCATCAGGTGGGGCAGCTGGTCCAGCACTAGCAGGACCACAGCTCCGGGGAGGGTGTTGATGGTGTACAGGTAATGCTACCAACAGATTCCTAGGACAAAAAAACAGAAGGACGTCCTCCTTTTCCCCCTGTTCAATGGTTCAGGGTCATCTAGAAAGTTACCAACAACTGACTGTCAGCTACAAGGTCTTGTTGCAAGAGGAAAGCTTTAGTGCGTTTCGTATGGCTGAAGATGTGTGTGTTCTGTTTCTCTGTATGCTGTATTCTCTCATCTGTTATTATGACAAAAGACTGCCCTGAATTTGGGACTGGTTGCAATGGCTTTATCTCAGTGCAAGCAGTTTGTGGTGTGGAGGCTGAGGAGCAATGTCTGTGAAACCTTTGGAGTTAGCTCGCACTCTTTTTGTGTAATACAAATTTCTGAGAGCATCGTAGGGATGCAGATTGCAGTGTGGAGGTGTGAAATGACTTATCTCATTTGTATGTACTGGGACAAGAAATTAGCATTAGGATCCCCCGTTAAATCTACCAAAGCCAATCCATTGCCATAAAATGGGGCAAAATGAACAGCACAAGTGTCAGGTAGAAACAATGCAAAGCGTAACCAAGTAGCTCAAGGTGAGCAATGGGCACTTGGGGCCACCAGAACATACCTGTTGCTCTTGGGTGAGTTTGCTGGGTAGACAGATATGACTGCTACACTGTCTACCTTCTAGTTACAGTGCCGGGACACTTCTGTTCCTCATGTTTGAATGTGCCATTCCATCAATCCAAGGTTATTAACAATGGATTAGGAACGTGAAATCCTTGTGAATAAATCAGAAAGGACAGGAAGATGCAATGCAATGGGCACAAAAGACTGTATCTTCCATGTCCTATTACTAAATTCTCACCACCTCCCAAAAGGCACTGGAAAAGGGAGAAACAGCATCAAGTCTTGTCTGTGCCCCAGTAGAAGTGATCATTGTGAGGAACAATCAAAAGAGAATTGTAATTAGAAGTGCTGATTTGGGAAAGGAAGGCCAAGTAACACTGAGAATGGGGCAGCACTGACACCTGAACCAGGTCTGCCAGCTGTGTATGTGAACTAGCAGCCCTTTCAGTCACTGTCAAGGAAAATCAGAAGAAACCCAGGTCTGATCACCCACTTTAGACGTACTGATTGCCACAGAGTGGGCTTCGGGAACTGCACGCTGTACCTTCAAGTTTGGAGGTAAACAGAGCCCTCTACCCACATTAGAGCAGTCTGATCGCATAAGCAAAAACCTTTATCAAAACCAACTAACTGCCTGACTCAGCCCCAGGCATAACTGGTAAGACCAGCCTCTCACCCCATCAGATGTTCTGGCTTTTAAACAAGCAGTTAGTTGATTATTTTAAATGCAACACTTTGCTCCCATTGTATAAAAAATCTTTAGCTGAAACCTTCAGAACTGGAAAACAAGAAGCATGAACAAAGGCTACTTAGCAGTGACCAAGTCTTCACGGCTGAGGCGTTCTTTGGTGTAGCTGAGAAACAGAGGCTCCTCCCTCCTTGGTTTCCTCCTGGGAGAAGAGGGAAAGGCTCGTTTGGCTGCTTAGTACCTGGGGGAAGTTTTTCACAGAACAGCCCCAGGTCCGTTGCCTTGTCTTATTTTAGTGTCTTATCCACTGGTTGCCACCATTTCAACTTCTGCAGTCAAATGGACCTTTATTGCTTTGCTGATATCAAACAAAACCTTTAACTGCAGAATGTCATCATTTTGATCGTTTTACTGCCCACTTTCTTCAGCCATGCTTGAGCGTCTCAGTTTCTACATCCTCAGAGTAAGCCCTCCTGCCTCACCCCTGGTTGGGAGTTACAGTGGTAGGACACCTATGATCCAGAACTACTGCAAACATGACTGTGACAACACTAGCAGATGCTGAGGGGCAGGTAGTTTGAATTTGGCCCCAGACTTTGGCTTGACAGGTGTTAAAGGATACTCTGCCTGAGGGTCTGTCTGTATAATAGTGCAGGAGTATCGGAGCCAGCTTTAATGAGCTTGCATATGTAGTTGTGGCAGCATGAAGCCCAACACAGGCTATCATTATCATGTACGTTGACATGTGAACAGCAGCCTTGTGAAGCATCGTTTCCAAAACTGGGGACAGGCAGAGTGGCTGAAAGGAGTCTGTCTCTTCAGCTAACCTGGGAAAGGGTTCATCTCACCTAACGCTGGTATACCCAGCTCTCACCTTATGAGAAATCAAAGGAACTCTCTGCTGGAGGTGCCTCTGATTTTAATGTCTACCTTTATATTGCTTCAAGTTCAATGAGATGAATCCTGCTTTCCATCCCTCTGGTTAGGTCCACGTTGCAAACCCTTGTCGACATGGCTTCATCATCTAGGGGTGCTTTGAGGTACTATTTGTGACCAGCATAGCTCTGCCAGCAAAAGCGTTGTGTGTTAGGTGTAAATATACTACCAGAAACACCCTGTTGTCAGAATAGCTTTTACCCCTTGTGGGGAGAATAGAGAGCTGCGGTAACTGACAGTGACACAGGCACAGAGGCTTTGTTACAGGTGAGCCCACTTTGGGACAACTGGTTAGTGAAACCTCTTGCCTTACTGGCAAAGCCTCCCGGGGTGGCCCTGGCTTGAAACAGCGCCCTGAGTGATGCTCTGAGCCGGTCAGCAGATCACAGCTTTCCAGCATGAAGTCTCTAAGCAACAAAATGCGGTGTTGTCCTGTTTGGGTGATTCCAGCAGAATTTATTGGCCATTTCAATAGCTATGCAAGGAGTTCAATATTTTCTCATATTGCAGTCTCTTATGGAAGCCAAACAATTGTGCTCTGGTTTTGTGTGGTTCAGATGTTTTCAGTATTTTCTTTAGAAATGTTCTTTGAGGTCCCACATCTCTATCAGATCTCACAGACAGCTCACAGTTCAAACATGCTGAGACCCTGAAAGCGCAATGTTTGAAAATTAACTCCTCCAAAGTTCTAGCCCATGGCTTTACAACTCTCCTGCAACAGGATGCCTCTGTCCCCACTTGAAACAGAGCTGGCCACACAGTGCAATGTTTCACTGGAGGCAGCATCACCTTCTGTTCAGCCTGGTTACAAATATCCTCTGCTTTTCTTTCTTTGAATTTTTTTTATGAATACATTTCTGGTTCATTGGCTACAAAACCCTACTCATAATGACGCAATGGAGTATTGTTTCGTTCCTTAGTTCTTTTTTTTTCTACCTTTTTAATGTCCTGATGTTCGAGGAGTTTGCAATAAATATACTGAGGCTGATCTGTGATTGCATGTAAGCTCAGCCTCACAACTGTGTTTTGTAAAGTTGAGTGCCGTAAAAGAACCTGTAGATGACGTGGAGAAGGAGGGAAGGGAGAGAGTAAGTGAAGGGAAGAGAAGGCTTCTTGGGCAGCTGCAGACTTGACTGGTGGGTAGAAGCTTTCCAGTAAGATTGCTCACACCATTTCTTTCCATCTGAGTAGCAGCGTATCTCATCAGGCAGTGTGTGATGCCATTTTTATTGAAAACATTCCTTGAGAGAAACTTTTACGGCTCAGCTGTTTACCTGTTCCTGTATTCATGCCTGCAATAAATGAGATGAAAAATAAACCACAGTCTCAGAGCAGTTTGTAGTCTCCTTCAGGAAACACGGAGCAATGTGTTGAGTACTAGAAATGTTGGTTGCTAATAAAGTGGATCCACCTTCACCAAAAAAAATTGACATCCTAAGGAGAAAAAACCCAAAGACTTCCTTCAAAAAGCCCAGGGGGGCTTAAAATCACAGCCCAGTTACAGCTTAAAGGTACAGACCAGTGTCACAGGGTGCCAGGTATGTGTTGGGTCACTGCTTGGGACAAGCTTCAGAATCATAGAATCAAGATTGGAAAAGACCTTCAAGATTATCAAGTCCAACCATCCACCCCAGCCCCAACCACTAACCCATCTCCTGAAACACCATGTCGGCCCGTTTGTTGAACCCCTTCAGGGATGGTGGCTCCATCCCCTCCCTCGGCAGCCTATTCCAGAATTTGTTGGATGCCAGAGGTGGAGAAGCACTGGCAGGATCAAGGTAGAGAAAACAAACATGTTGCTGGTCTTTCTGGTGGAGCTCAGAAGGTGGTGGGAACCACAACTGGAGGGGTAAGGTGGGGAGAAATCTTGTTTCATACAGGACTGAGAGAATCCCAAGTTATTAACCTGCTCTGTGAAGGAAAATAAATGAAGCGCCCCAACAAACTAAAAACTAACAAAGCAAGCCTGTTCCTTGTTAGTACTCTTTGGTTTAATACAGCTGAACCATTTCACTCCAGTGTTTGCCCTTGCTTTTGCCATTCGTGAAATGTCTACATGCCAAGTTGCTTCAGAGTGAAACATCTCCAGTTGCTTTTGTTGAAAGATCTCGAAGTCTGGTCACTCTTGACTTTAACTTTCCAAGTGCATTTGTGAAATGGACCCCAGTATCATTCACCCCATTTTCCGAGGTTGCCCAAGCTCTGTATTTGGAAGGGTATGATCCCATCCCAATTTCTCCATCTAGTTTGGGACAGCAGGGGCAGTGACAGATCAACATCCTTCCATCAATGCTCCACTTACATCAAGAGAATTGATCAGCTACTCAGCAAACCTACTTAATGAATTCCCCTTAATGTGTGTTGTTGTTAAATAAATAGTGTTCAGGGGTGTCAGGGAATGAGAACTTGTACCATAAAGTCAGCAGTGACTCTTTTGAGAAGAATGAGGACTGCAGAGATGTAAATCAGAACCATTTGGGGGTTTATGATGAGGTGGCATATCTGTAGGATGCAATTCAAGACCATTGAGGTGAGTTCTGTCTCAGAGGACCCGCTCTCTAGAGCAGTGAACAGACTATGTGCAGGCACTGTCACCATAGGTAGGGTGGGATGATGTGGCAATAGGTACCAGACTGTGATACACAAATCCTGCTGCCACGTGCAGTGAGAGGGTTCCCGTACGGGCAGGGGCAGGCTGGTGGAATAAACCTCAGCCCTTGTGAGGGAGGTGGATGTGCTTTCACCAGCTGCAGTGAAGAGTTTGAGGCAGGCTGGCACTGGTATCTCCATGCCCCAGTGCATCTTGGCTTAAAGGGTGAGTTGTCTAGCCAGGCTTTGAGGTCTGTGATGGTCAGGGGCGAAGAGAGAGCAGCATGGTCCAAAAGAGCAGCAGGCAGCACACCCCATCACCTTGCAGGGGGCCCTGATGGCAAAGCACTGCCTGAAGCAGTGTTTGTCATTCCAGTTTCTTTTAAAACTACACACGCCAAACACATCACAGCAGAGACAACGCACATTTGATACTAATTCTGTGGGGACTTAATGAACATTGGTATCATACAACAGCAGTAACTGCACAGCCTAGTAACCACAGCAGTGAGGCAGGAAAACCATGCGGATCCTCGTTGCTTCATGCACTGGTTATTGAGCTCCTAAAGCAGACACACTCACTCTTCTGCATCATACGTCCTCTCTCTTTCATTGGAAATCCAGGGAAAACACAGACTCTTTTCTTTGGAGATGTTTAGTCAGCAGTGTTGAGCAGCGCAGGGCCCCAGCAATGTGGAGAACTCAAGTACCTTTTCAAAATTATTTGTTTTGCTGTTTCTGGAAACAACAGCCCAACAATGTGATTTCTGCACTGACTGCCTCCTGCTGTGCTCTGGCTGCTGGCCCTTTCCAGCAGTGCCAGGCTGAGCACAGACATAGGGTGGGTTGGCAGCAAGGGACAAGCCTTGGTGATTTCTTGGGCAGGGGATGGATAACCACTACCCCTGATGGGGGCAGGGGGGGACTTCCCTTTGGCCACAGAGTGGTTGCTCTGGGTCACCCAGGGAGGGTTTGAGGCAGGCTGCAGAGCTTTGTACATGTCAATGAGGCACAAACACACACACACGAGCTGAGGCTCAGGATATTTGGGAGGCTGCCTTGTCCCACATCTGCAGGAGTGAGGAGCTGAGTGAGAGTCTGGGGAGGGGAGTCAGTGTGAGCTGCCTTATAGCCAGGTGTGTGAAATCAGGGATTTGATCACTGTTAGACTGCTCACTCCTCCCTTCTGCAGAGGAGTTTTGTTCCTGTTCATTATACATCTCACTAAATCCTATGGGGGATTGATGTTAGATGAAGGAACAGAGTAAGGCCTGTGGCAAGGCTGTGGTCATTGCATTGGGCAGCACTGGACAGGGCCAGTAGCACCCCATCACACTGGGTCACTGGGTGATGGCTCTGCTGAGGCAGCGCAAGGACACCTATGCCAAGGCTGCAAATATGTGAAGAAAGGGAGGGCAGTGCTGGAGCTAATACAGCTTTGCAGCTCAGGACTGCTCTGGTTCTTCATGTCCAGCCTGACAAGCCAAGGCTCTGGCCAGCTCGACAACTTGCCCTAGTTGCTGCAAGCCACTGGGAGGAGAAGGTATGTCCTCAAACCACCTATTACTTATCCATGCCTTTCTGTGCCAATCTTCTAACCTTCCTCTGCCAGGCACTCACTCGCTGACTGGTTCACATAGACCTGCACCTGCCCCCACCCCTCCCAGCCCCCCTGTGAGCATTCCTGCCTGCCTCACTAACACCTGTGCCTGTGTTCACTTTCAAGATGAAAGTCTTCTGCATTTCTAGTGCTCCTTGACAGCCCTTGCTCTCCCTGACCCTCAGCAGATGACCCTCCACCCACTCTAGTCTGCTGCCTTTCCCCTGTGCTTCTCTTTCTGTCTGTCCCAGCTATGGCCATATCGCAGTCTCATCTCTGTCCCTGGGGGCCTCAGCTCACTGCCTGCTCAGTGCTATCAAGCCCTCAGCTTCTCCCAAGAGCAGGTCTGACAGACATTACAGCACAGGTTTTTTTTGTCAGCCAGAAAAGCCCCATTAGGTGAGGGGCTTGAGAGCCCAGCTGGGGAGGGGCTGCCATCAGCCATAGCTGCCTGGGCTCTCCTGCAACCCATCCTTAAATAGCAGTGGGTGCAGTGCTTGCTCTTGTGATGCTCCTACCTGTTGCAGGTGCTGGAGGCAGGAAAAGGTGCTCAGATCCTGGAATAGACTGCCCGGGGCAGTTATGGAGTCACCATCCCTGGAGGTGTTTAAGGACAGCTTGGCTGTGGCCCTTAGTGCCCTAGTGTGGCTGATGTGGTGATGTCAGGTCATGGGCTGGGTTGGGCTGGATGAGCTCAGAGGGTTTTTCCATCCTCAATAACTCTGTGATTCTGTGAACATTTTTAAAGAGGGTAAAAGGGCATTTACTCTGCCCTCAATCTTAATGATTTTGCTCTCACATTTTGCAGTATGTTGGTGGACAGAGACACCCTGAAAGAACATGACCAGAGAGATCTTTGGCTTCCTTCTTTCCTCGTGCTTCAGAGTGTTCCACAACACCCTCCTTCTCATGTTCCTGCAGGGGAGCCTTTGCCATCCTCTTAACCCCCTAGACATAGGTGAGTTCTTCAGCTCTGATTGCTCTACCAGGCTTTGAATCACTGGAAAGAGACAAGGCATGGAGTGGAAGATGAAGAGTTCTCATCTCTCCTATAAAGCCAAACAGCCAACTCATTTATCCCCTTCATGTGCTATAAGGTAAGTGCTTTCTTCCCAAACAACACAGCTCACATCAGTCTGGCTCTACATTATGTGGCAGTAAATCACAGAGGTAGACCAAGCCCAAAGCTTTTTTCCTCAGTCTTCTTTCTTCCCCCCTTTTTCAGGTGCACAGCCTCCCCCCTGCCAAAATCAAACTGCTGCTTTGGCAAGGAAATGGATAACAAACTGTTGGGTTCTCTCAGCTGCTCTCACGGGAGAAACAAACCATTAAGTTTTAGTAGAACCGTTTCAGTTAGGGTTTTTTTTGTTGTGTGTGTGCACTCAAAAAAACAAACTCCAGGGCTGACAGAGCAGCACCGAACAATCCAGAGCTGTTAAATACCTGCCTGGAGGAGGAGCAAACCCTCTTCTGTCAGCCAGCAGTGTGTTGCCATGCAATCTGTGCTCTTTGCACTGGCAGGGTCTCCACCTCCCACCTTCCCTCCCCATCAACTCAGTCATGGTTTACTCTTTGGAAAAGCTGTGTTAGCACAGAAACTTGAAGGTTTGGTCTGCTGCTCCCCACAGCAGCTTGAAATAGCTCTTCCTCCCCACAAAAGAGCTGATGCCACAGCTGCTGCTGCCTCATTGCCTGCCCCAGCTCAGCAAGATCCAGGGCTGAGAGATGCAGGTAAGCTGGGGCTTTACTGCATCCAGTGGGTCCTGTTGTCGGACCCTGGGGAACTCGGCGTGAATTCAGCGGAGAACTGTGTGTCCTAGCGGGTCTCAGCAGCCTCCTAGTGGTGTGCAATAGCTGTGAATCGAGTGGCAAAAGCTCCAGTCTCCACTTTCTAGGGACACCCTGTTCCTGAAAGAAAGCTTTCTGCAACAGTGAGATGACACAGCTGATCTCCATGGGCCTCCTCTGTCAGCCCCTTGCCATAGTCTTCAACACCCTGCTTACAGAGACCTGGCTGCCTGGCAGTTTCTGCTCCAACAAAGGTCTTGCAGGACAGTTTTGCTGGTTTGAAGACCCTTCTGAGAACACTGTGCCCGAGCCCTGAAGAGGTGCTTCAGGACACACAGGACTTGCTCTCTGAAGCTGTAGGCCAGCACAGAGTAGCGTGTTTCTCCCTCAGCAGCTCTTGGGCATCCCATTCTGGCACTACTCTCTGCTGCGGGGAGAGCATGGTGTGGCTTTGGGTCTCTGTTCTAGCCCTAAAGCCCAATGAGTGTGTTTATGCTCATTTACAAGTGAAAGAAAAAGAGAAGCGATGCTTCAGTGTCAGAGGGTGAAGGAAGATTATTGCCGCTTAATTAAAAGCACAGGAATTCTCTCCCACAGCCTGTAACTATGTGAGCTCAAGCAGTAACTGAGTACGTTCAGCCGTAGCTACCCCATGGAACACACTGCAGCTCAGCTCTTTGTTCACACCCCCGAAACCCCTGCTGAGTTTTCACCAGAGGTAACCCAAGGATATAGGCAGGGTTTGCCTACAGCTACCTTTGCTGTTCTGTGCTCTTGGATGCCTGTCAAGAGACATGAATCTCATTCCACCAGGAGGATGGAGACTCAGAGGAGCAGAGTTGCCAGGAAGGAAGCAGCAGGGTGGGCTACCTGTGGGGCCGTGCAGGGGTAGTTCCTGCAGTTTAGGAGCATAAACCTTTGTGTGGGACCCATAGGCTGCAGGAGAACTGCAGCAGACAAGACAGAAGAACAGGGCTTGGTTGTGGAAAGGTCCTAGGATCTGCAGCTCCCCAGAGCTCAGAAAGGCCACCACTGTTGCTCCCACACTGAGGTGCCTAATGCCGCTGTCATAGAATCATTAGGGATGGGAAGGGACCTCAAAAGATCATCTAGTCCAATCTCCCTGCCACAACAGGATCACCTAGACCAAGCTGCACAGGAACACAACCAGGTGGATCTTGAACATCTCCAAAGAAGGAGACCCCAAAACCCCCCCTGGGCAGCCTCCAATGCTCTGTCACCCTCACTGTCAGATGCCTGGGGCTCTGCTCAGTCATCAGCAAACCTACTGCAATCCCTTTTACTAATACGAAGGCTGTATCCATTGAAGGCTATGCTGTCCTTTAGAGTAAACTGAATCCCTCTTCATCAAGGCAGACAGCTGCTCCCTGCAGTGTTGCTGAGCCCATCCCAGCACACTGCACCATGGGCTGGACCATCAATCTTTCACTGAAGATTACTGCTTCTCGTATTTTTGCTTGCCAGACATCGTGGAGCAAAACCCCACAAGAGAGAGCAGATCCCTTCAGTGTTTGTAGAACATTCAAACTGCCCTTTATGAAATTAAAACAGGAACTGAAGTGACTGCAGGGCAGAGAGACTCCTCTCCCTAATTATTTAATACAGGCCCATTCATCTCATGAGCGCCTACTGTAAATCACTGCTTGTTACTCGGCAGATGTGCACCCGTAAGAAATCTGGATCCAAGAGCTCAGCTGTAAATAATTTGCTGCTTATTCCTTCATCATTCTCATGGAAAAGAGGGTGGGCAAGAATTGTTGGAGTGGTTTTTTTCAAACTTGTACAAGCTGTGTCTTCTTTTCGCAGGGACCCTTTGGTCTTCTGGGTTCAGTGAGAGACCCGCACGTGTCCAGCTTCATAGAATCCCAGGACGGCCTGGTGGGAAGGGACATCCAAAGAGCATCCAGTCCAAGCCACCTGCAGTGAGCAAGGACATCCTTAACTAGGTCAGACTGCCCAGAGCCTTGTCCAGCCTCCCCTTGAATAGCTCCAGGGATGGGGCCTCAACTTGCCTGGGCAACCCATTCCAGAGTTCAACTCCACTCCTGCTCAAGAACTTTTTCCTGACAGCCCATTTCAATCTGTCCTCCTCTCGTGTGAAACCGCTGCCCCTCATCCTATCACTCCAGCCCTTTGTAACCAGTCCCTCTGCAGCCTTCTTGTGTCCCCTTCAGGAACTGGAAGGTCACTCTCAGGTCCTCTGGGAGCCTTCTCTTCTCCAGGCTGAACAACCCCAGCTCCCTCAGCCTGTCCTTGTAGCTGAGGGGCTCCAGCCCCATCAGGTCCCTGTCCTTCCTGTTCTGTGGTCTCCAGAGTTAGATGCAGGATTCCAGGTTAGGTCTCAGCAGCGCAGAGCAGAGGGGTAGAATCACCTCAGGATGGGACTGGTTTCCCTGTCCTCCCTTTAAAGCTGCTCAGGTCATTCACACAGTCCTAGCAAGAGCGTTTGGCTGTGCTGAGGCTTCAAGCCATGAGAGGTTCTCACCAGGTTCGTTCAGTAGGTGGGGCTGGGCTTTCTTTTCCCATGGAAACCAGGGCGATGCAGAATGGATGTGAGAAGCCACCATCTGGTCTGAGGAAGATAAAGGAGTAATTTTTCTCTCTGCCCCAGCGTGGTCAGGTTTGGATAAACACTTGGGTCTGAGTCCCACTCGTTTGGCTAGCACTGACCCGGGACATGGATCTCCTATGCTGTGCCAGGGCTGAGGCTGCAGGGACACGGGGCAGAAGCCCTGGGGAAAAGGGCTAATGAGGCACCGTGTGGAGGGGCAGCTCGGCTGGCAAAGGAAAGGCAAGGAGTGTGATGCTGCACACAGGCCTAGGGATGGAGGGTTGGCAGGAGACTTGGGTGTCTCAGGGGACCAGGGCTCAAGAGAAGCCAAAATCAGCCAAAGCTTAGGACCTGGTTTTGACTTGGGCTGTTTGCTCAGGTGTGAACCCTGTTGTCTGCACTCTGACTGCAGAGGGGGCTGCAAACCACCAGAGGAGGACTGAAATCTGCACTGTGAGCTACTGCCGTGTCTT
The DNA here is from genome assembly GCA_013397515.1 of Upupa epops. NCBI lineage: Eukaryota > Metazoa > Chordata > Aves > Bucerotiformes > Upupidae > Upupa > Upupa epops. Next base: position 130,709 of record VZRI01007253.1, read on the forward strand.
TGGTGATGTCCCTCCCCTGGTTACATCTTTGTGTGCTGTGCCAGTGCCAGCTTAGGTTTGCTGTGAGCACTGGCTCTCCTACCAGGTTTGAGACTGCCTGCAGGTTGAATCTGGCCTTGGGTACCTGGCAAGAGGCTTTTAGGGATATTCTGGGATATCTTTCTTGAACATGAAAATCGAGCTCAAGACTTGAGCATGAAACTTGGCTGAGGTACAGGAAACATAGTGAGAAGGCTAAGTTATTTATAAGAAATCATTTGTGCTTAGAGCATTCCGACACTGCTAAGCCATCCAAACCAGCTGCACCCAAAGGTCTGGAAAACCTGCCCTATGAGAAGCAGTTGAGTGAACAGGGGTTGTTTAGTCTGGAGAAGAGGAGGCTGAGAGGAGAACTTACTGCTCTCTACAACTACTTGAAAGGAGGTTGTAGCAAGGCTGGTGCTGGTCCCTTCTCCCAAATTACTAATGATAGCCTGTCGAGGATGTGGTGAGTCCCAGCAGTTGTGTACCACGGTGCCACATCACTGCGGCAAATGGGGTGAGTAATCATAGATCTTGCCTTCAGGCTGATCTCACACATCTTACTGCAACTACATGTCAGTGCTTTAATACTGCTGACATTTCTTCAGCTTCAAGAGGCAATAATTAATCTTTCTTGGCTGCTCACTAAGATGTGATTGTATCAGAAAAGCAGCTAATTTTTCTTATGTGAAGAGACAATACTGCAGATAATGTTTCTTTCATTGAATGTGAGAGGTACCAGCATCGGACAAAAGCCTGCTTAATTAAGTAAAGTCATCAAACAACATTCAAATGAATTTAGTTTCAAGTAGCAACTGAATAGATATAATGCCCAGAAAGTGTACAAACACCTCAGGCACATCCTCCCTTTTCTGTTCCTCCCAAGCTGTGTGCTCAAGGAACAGCTGGAACACACCAGGCAGACCAGGGCAATGCTCCAGGATTAGCAAGCCAGCCTTACCACTACTCACAAAAGAGGTCCGGCCAGGTGCCTGCTGCTGTAAGTTGGCACAGATCTGTTTAGCTTGTGGTCTGCACAGATACCTTCTAGGGAACAGGAGCCTGGTGGAAACAAGCACATCCCATCTCGTCTCTGAAAGGCTGGGGCAGAGGGTTAAGCAGCCAAGCAAAGGAATATAACATCTGTGATTTTGATCTGCTTAGAAAAAATGGCATCAACTGTACAGACTGCAGTGATGATGCAGATCCTCCTTCCCTGTAAAAATGTGGCTGCTGCTCTGTACGCCTACAGATCTGAGGTAGGTAGATACCAACATCTACTATTTTCAGTGAGCTCCCAGGAGCGACCTTTCTCTTTGAAGAGCCTTTACAGGCAGCAGCCAACCTCTCAGAAGAGAGTTGCCATTTAAAACATATTCTTCTGTCCAAACAGGGCAGCTGGACCAGGACAAAGTTCATGTAGCTACTGTAAGGCAGCAAAGCTGAGACATTTGCCATGTGAAGCTGGTCTTGCAAAGCTTGGTAAGGGTTGAGGAGGTACAGAAGCACCCGGCTGTACCGGCTGGGTGGTTGCATGGGTGGATAAGGTTCCACTTTATCAAGCACATATGGTTATGCTGCTGCTCCAGCACTGCTCAGTTCAGCTAGGGGTATGCTTGATCACTCTGAGCACCACGAGAGAGAGTAAGATGCAACTTCACATTGTTCTAGTCAAGGCATCATGGAGAACATGGGATGTTTTTAAAGCTGTGTTTAGGTTCTCCAAAATCTGGCAAAAGGCTTTTTCACAGAAGCTGATCACCTAACTGCCAGGGTCAAAGCAGCATGGCTGAGTGTAATGGTTTAGCTGAGTATAGGCTAACTGAGCTAGCACACAGCTGCTCTACAAACGAGGTGCAGCACCGCAACACTGTGTTGGATGTATTTCTATATGTGCTTCTTACCCTGTGTCTATTAGCTCAGGAAGATGGATTCACAGCAAAGTGAATCCATTCCCTGCAAGTCTGAGAAGAGCAAAGCAATAGGAGCTTGATGAGCAAATGACCCCACAGCTTCTTCAGGTTAGTGCCACCAGCAGGGTATGCCCTCAGCTTCACCACAGGTGTCCACGGGACTTGTGAAAAATGCTGTTTCACGCTGGCCAGGCTCCATCAGATGCTGGTATTTTCCCTGCCTGAGGTTATGTTTCCTAGCTGGCAGGCTTAGTGCTGTGTGGGAGGTTCAGGGAGGTGGTTCATGCATGTCCCATATGTTGTTCTTTCTCTGTAACCACAGAGTTCTGATGGGAAATGAAATGAGCAACAATGCTAGGAGGGACTGCCTGTTCTATGACCTTCTAAAACTGAGGGGCTCAGAGCTGGATGCAATATTCCAGATGTGGTTTCACCAGGGCAGAGTAGAGGGAAGGAGAATCTCTCTCAATCTAGTAGCACACCACCTCCACCCCCTCTTTCTACTCCACCACAGGTTGCCACTGGCCTTCTTGGTCACAAGAGTCCATTGCTGGCTCATGGTCATCCTGATGGCCACCAGACTCTACACTGTCCTTGTTGAATTTCATTCAATTCATCCCTGCCCAACTCTCCAGGTCTATCCAGGTCCCACTGAATGGCAGCCCAGCCCTCTGGTGTGTCAGCCACTCCTTCCAGCTTTGTGTCTTAAGCAAACCTGCTGACAGTGCACTCTAATCCCTCATCCAGGTTATTGATTAATATATTGAATAGTACTGGTTCCAGTACCAAGCCCTGGGGCACTCCACTAGATACAGGCCTCCAACTAGACTCTGCCTCACTGACTACTGCTGTCTGGCTTCTGTCCTGCAGCCAGTTCACAACTGAGTTCAGATGTCAGCTTCCATGTGAAACATCCCTGCTGTGTCAGATCTGGAAGGGCTTCTCTGCTTCTACTTCCTTTTCTCCTGTTCTTTGTCACTGTAGCTGTTGCAGGTTTTTGAGGGAAGAGGACCGTGGCAGACAGGAGGATTTTGAGACCCTAACTGAGCACAGGAGGGAGGTGAGCTGGTGGTCTCCTCTGGCTCCTGAAGCATCCTCTTCCCTTAAAGGCTTTCCTGAGTACAAGCACCTGCTGATGTTCCAGCTGGCATTGTTTTCTACAACTACTTTTGAAATGACAAGAAATTTGTGAGAAGAAAAATGTTCCTTCTGGGTTGTCTCACTATTGCCTGTGGTCAGAAAATGCAACACTGAGGAAGGTGAGAAGTTAACTGCTTTACCTTTCTCATTGAAATGCAAGTGCAGCTGTACATCTTTCTCTCTCCAAGGTAAGTTTTGATGAGGAAGTGATTCTCAGTGAGGAAAAGTGTTTTTGAAGAAAACTCAAGTAGAACTATAAACTGCATTTTGAATCACTTTATCTTTAATGTGATTGAATAGGAGGATGTTTTTATTTATGACAGAAAGCTTTGTGTTAAAGGGTTTTTTCAATAGTTTCTGTCCTGGCTACCTTCCATCCTGAACTGCTACAGAGGAAGATGTCTTTCATGTTGAATTTAAATGCTTATCATCCCTCTGAACTCTGCCACTCCACTTATTTGATTATTCATAAATGGTTCAGATTGGAAGGTACCTTAAAGTTCATCTAGTGCTGACCCCCCTGCCATGAGCAGGGACCACCCCCACTAGACCAGGTTGCTCAAAGCCCCAGCCAGTCTGGCCTTGAACACTTCCAAGGAAGGGGCAGCCACAACCTCCCTGGGCAACCTGTTCCAGTGTCTCACCACCATCATCGTGAAGAACTTCCTCCTGACTTCCAGGCTAAACCTCTCCTCTTCCAGCTTGAAACCATTACCCCTGGTCCTACCACTCCAAGCCCTTGGAAACAGCCCCTGCCCAGGTTTCCTGTAGCCCCCTTCAGGTACTGGAAGGCCACTCTAAGATCTCCCTGGAGTCTCCTCCAGGCTGAACAGCCCCAACTCTCTCAGCCTGTCCCCATAGGAGAGGTGCTCCAGCCCTCCAACCACCCTTGTGGCCCTCTGATGGACATGTTCCAACAGTTCAATCTCCTTCCTGTGTTGGGGGCTCCAGAACTGGATGCAGTAGTCCAGACAGGGTCTCACAAAAGAAGAATAGACGGGAAGGATCACCTCCCTCAACCTACTGGTCACGCTTCTCTTGATGCAGCCCAGGATGCGGTTGGCTTTCTGGGCCGCAAGCAAACATTGCCAGCTCATATAGAGTTTTCTGTCCACCAAGACCCCCAAGTCCTTCTCCTCAAGACTGCTCTCCATCTGTTCACCACCCAGCCTGTATTTGTGCCTGGGATTGCCTCAACCCAGGTGCAGGACCTTGCACTTGGCCTTGTTGAATCTGATGAGGTTGGCACTGGCCCAACATTCAAGCCTGTCCAGGTCCCTCTAGACGGCATCACCCCCACTCCCAGACTTGCTGAGGTGGCACTCAATGCCACTGTCCATACAGCCCAAAAAGGTGTTAAACAGCACTGGTCCCAGTACTGAACCCTGAGGGACACAACTTATCACTGCTCTCCATTGGGACTTTGAGCCGTTAACCACAACTCTCTGAGTGCCACCATCCAACCAGTTCACAAAGACAGCTGGTTAACATTCAAAGACCCTTCTTTGGAGCACAATTTTTTTCTGTTACAGACCACTTCACCCCTATGGGACCTACTCAGCAAAAATCGGAGGAGGAGGAGAAAGAGAGACAGGTTCCTGAAGAAATGTTGTTGGGTGTGAATAACTGGAAAAGAGTTTTATTACAGAACAACCCAGGTTTCTCCACTGATAGCAACTATAACTTCACTTTCTGCTTTGTTCTACCATGTGCCGAAAGCAGAGCTTGTGTGACTGGATGTGCGTTGTCTCACTGCATCCAGAAGCCCTCTCATTAGTCACCTGCAGTATAGCTCAGGTACGTGAGGAGGTCGGTGTGGTGAGCAGCTCTCCTGAGGGATACACTGCTGTACAAACATGGACGGTGGGTGGTGCCGTCTGTTGGGAAACTGCCTAACCTGGCACTCCTGACACCAGAGAAAGCAATGACCCTGGGCACGGTCGATGGACCATATGGTCCTCTGTGACTGAGCTGCATCTCTACTGCCCACTCATGGAGGTTTGCAGGACTAATCTGCAAGCAGGGGCTGTCATGGGTGAATGGGAAGTGCTGTTCCATACAGAGCTGAAGTGATTCCTAGCACAGCCCCCAAATGGTCACTGTGTTTGCTCCTCATAAGAAGTGGAAGAGTGGAAGCACTTGACGAATGGATCCAAGTGCTCCCACTCTCCTTCACACAAGCCTGTTGAAGCAAAGGTGTTGCTGTATGTGGTGTGAAGCTTATGGCAGATGTGCATGCTATTGGTGTGGGCTGAGTAGCACAGCTGATGATCCAGAGCAGGCAGTCACATGAGCTTCTGTCTGTCATGGCCACACTCAGGCAGAGGAAGAAGATTTCTTGCCTGCAAGATGGCCAGCAGTGGGAGGGGATCAAGGGGCTTGCAGGGAAAGAACAGCCAGGACTGAAGCAGGGGTCAAAGAAGGTACTGAGGGTTTACAGATAGCACCCAAGCATCCAGCCCACAGCATCCTCTGCCAGGGCCCTCTTGGGGTTAGGTAACTGTCAAACCCTCCCAGTGCAGGAGCAGTTAGAGGGAAAAGCAACACAGTGACATGAGAACTTTGATAAGAGGTGACACTAGTGAAGGAGAGGGGAACTGATGTGAGCATTAGTTGTTCACATAAGGATGAAAAAAATACCAGTAATCCTTATTTTTGCTGTCCTGCCTATACATTTGTCAGCACATCCTGTCTTGTCCTTGGGAGCAGCATCCCTCAGGCCTATGGGCTGTTGTCCTGCTAAATATCTTCTGTGCAATACCTGTAACAGTGTTCCTCTGTGAATCAGGCAGAATGGTTCCTGCTGCTAAAATTACAGTGCTTGGAAGAGCTCCCTTCTCCCCCTCCCAAAGCTGAAACACCAATATAGCCCACAAGGGTCCCCTGGTTCCCTTATGAGAAATGCAAAATGCTGCTGGGTCCCTTCTTTACCGAAATAGCAAGGTGAAACAAAACAGTCTGCAACTACCAAGCCAGCACTTTGCTTTGCTGTACTTCTGAAGGTCAATTTCACAAGTGTGGAGCAACAACCGAAGGGTTGTGTGTGAGTGTTTGGAGGCAAGTGGTTAACTGTGTTTTTGACAGTTGCCCCAAAGTACAGCTCAAATAGAAAGGAGAAGATAGAAAATGTTTACATTGCTCAACCCTTATAATTCATTGCAGGCTGTTGAACTGGACAGGTGCTTTGGAAAAGCTCTCCTGTGATTGAAAAGGTGAGTCACAGTGTGAGCGCAGGGCTGCGGTGACTGACAGCAGTCTTCACTTCAGCATAGACTGATCTCCAGAGAAGAGCTGATCAGAAGCAGAAGCTTCTTGTGTTGTCAGACCTTCTTTCAAACAGGGAAAGAAAGGCAAAGAATTCCCACTGATCATAGAATCCTTATGGCTGGAAAGGACCTCTAGGATCATCAAGTCCAGTCCTTATCCAAACTTCTCCCCAATCCCTAGTCCATGGCCTCAAGTGCCGTAGCTACTCACCTTTTAACCACCTCCAGGGACAGTGACTCCACCATTTCCCTGGGCAGCCTGTTCCAGTGCCCAACTACTCTCTCAGAAAAGAGCTTCTTCCTAAAATGCAACCTAAACCTGCCCTTAGGCAGCGTGAGGCCATTTCCCCTCATCCTATCATTATTAATTTGGGAGAAGAGACCAGCACCTTGCTACTACCTCCTTTTAGGTAGTTGCAGAGAGCAATAAGGTCTCCTCTTCTCTAGAGTAAATCACCCAAATTCTCTCAGCTGCTCCTTACAGAGCCTACAATAAGAACAGAGTCACCTCATGAGTTTGAGCAAAACAGTAGAATCAAACAACAATTCTCTAAATAAGAAAATCTTGTTCTTGACTTTTACTTGAAAAATCTCTCCAATATTGTTACTTCACCACAAACAAGAGCTCTGATGAGTTTGATAGGTTTTGCTTTGTGGTGCTGTAGCACTCAAGTGGGCACTTCTAAAAATAGTCAGAGAATCACAGAAAGATTGAGGATAGAAAAGCCCTCTGAACTTATCCAGCCCAGCCCATGACCTAACACCACATTGGCAAAACCTGAGCACTAAGGGCCACTGCCAGGCCACCCTTAAACACCTCCAGGGATGGAGACTCCACCCCTGCCCTGGGCAGTCCATTCCAGGCTCTGAGCACCCTTTGCATGAGAAAGGGCTTCCTAACATCTAACCTAACCCTCCTCTGGCAGCTTCAGGCCCTGCCCTCTCATCCTGGCACTGGTTGCCTGGGAGAAGAACCTGACCCCCACTTGACTACAACCTCCCTTCAGGCAGTTGTAGAGGGAGAATGTCCCTCTGAGTCTCCTCTTCTCCAGGCTAAACACCCCCAGCTGCCTCAGCTTCTCCTCATCAGACTTTCCCTCCAGTCCAAACCCCAGCATTGTTGCTTCACTGGACCTGCTCCAGACCCTCAATCTCTCTTGAAGTAAGGGGACCCAGAATTGTCCCCAGAACTCAAGGGGAGGCCTCCACCTAACTCCCAGCTAGCTTCTGAGACATTTCATGAGTAGAAGCATGTTTACTGTGGATGGGAAAAGCTGTGCTGCTTTGCAAGCACTAGAATCCCACTACATTGACTCCATCTTTGAGGGGCTGCCTGGGGCTGGGATTGCAGCAACATCCCATCCCTGGCTGATAGCTGTCATTTTGCCTGAAACGTGCAAAATTAGAATCAAGAACAGAATCACAGGATCATTGAGTCCAACCAAGAGTCAAGATCACTGACCCCAACCATCAGCCCGAGGCCACCACCATGGCCACTGAATTCTGATGGTCAAGCACTGAGAGAAACTCCTGCAGAGCTGATGCTGGCCAGCAGCAGAGTGGCACAACTTGATGTTCAGGGGGGTCCTAGGATTTTCTAGATGCAGGGAAATTCCCAGAGTGTGTGGAGCCCAGACAGGAGTCAGCAGCTCTTGGTCAGTGTCATGGTTTAGCACTGATCGCTTAACCATACAGAAGGTAAACCCTTCCATTCCTTAAACCCAGGAGGAAGAGATAAAACACAGTTACAGAAACCAGAACTGCAAATATTAAGACTTTATTGTGAGGTAATGAAAATAAAAAGAAAAGGAAAGGAAAAGGAGAGGGGAAGTGTGGGGATGGGGAGAGAACAAGGCCCAAATCACCCCCTTGAAACAGGCAACTATTCCCTGCCTTTTGTTAGACCATGACCTCAAAAGCAATGATGTCTAGGCTGCTTCTTAACCCAAACACCACCCCTCCACAGAAGACGAATCCCCGGAGCAAACACACTGCTGCTGGAGGGGAAAAAAGGAAAAGAGAGAGAAAAACAGCTACTTACTACAGGGAATAAGGAGGAGGGTGAAATCTGTAGCGGCAGCCCCAAACCCTACTATACAAACCAATGGAAAAACAGAGAGACAAAAAAGGGTCCTAGGGGAAGAGGGTGGCGAGAGACCCTCCACAAACTACCCAGGAAAACCCTCCTTACTCTGTTTTTCCGAGACCACTTCAAATTACAGACTCTCCTAGCCCGCTCCCCCCAGCCCCATCTGCCTCCACCCGGAGCAAACTCCAGTGAGGGAGGTGTGACTCCTTGTGTGCTGCGAGAGAATTTGCTGCAGGAGTACTACAGACAAATGGAGTTTAACCAAACCCACTACAGTCAGGGCCTGATGCAGCGCAGGTGGGGCCAGGAAATTGAAGCGGTTGAGGACAGCAGTAAGAGCTGCTCACACACCCCACACTTCCCCCCAGAAAAAGAAGCCCCTGGGAGCACTAAGTGAGCGGCAGGAAGGCATCCCCAGGGCCCTGCACCAGGCACTCAGGACTCTGCAGTAGCCAGAAGACAGCAGTTGTCACAGGCAGGTGCTGAAACTACCAGAAGCAATAGTGTCCACACAACAGAAGACTGTGGCAACCCTGAGCTCTGCACCCACCAGCTCTGCTGCTGCTGCCCAGCTGGGGCTCCTGTGGGAACACACAGGCAGTTGGGTGCAGAGTGTGCCCTGCCCTGCTCCCAGTGTGAGATGGAAGTGGTGAACACCCAGTGGCCATGTGCAGATGTTACTGTGATCATGATGCTCTGGGGACAGGTGAGTAGATTGAGGGCTCTCGGGGTGTAAGAGGGGGATGGATGTTTGGAGTCATTCTCTGCCTCCCATAGAAGAAACCCAGCAGACAGACAGAGCCCCTGCTATTGCCTGTCCTCTCTTTGCCCCACAGACTGTGATGTCTTGGTGGGCAGGAGGCAACGGCAATGAGTTCCTGCCTGACTCCACAGCACATCCCCCCTGGTGGCTACCCTACCATCTGGGGTTGCAGGCACAGGTACAGTGCTCAGCAAAGGAAATTGGACAATGATGGAGGTGGCAGTTCTTCCAGCTAGTAGGTGTCTCCAAGGTCTAGTCAGGTCAGTTCCCACATCAGAAGAACGGAAAATGAGACGTTGTCATGGGCCCCCCCTTATGAAGGGAGATGTAGTCTGGATCTGCAGGCTGGATAGAGAACTCTGCTGCCTCCCTGGGGCCAGGGTTAAGGGCGTAGGCAAAAAGTTTCCTTCCCTAGCACAGCCCCCAGATTATTATCTCCTTTTGATCTTTCAGGTAAGCAGCAATGAATTAATGATAAGACTTCCAAGTGCAGTGAGATTTCAGGGCCTTGAGACAACTGGGCAAGGGATCGGGAGCACAAGTCATAGGGAATGCAAGGGGGTGAATGGGAAGATCCTGGCTTTGAGCCTGGTGCTACTGGCACGTCTTTGGTGTTTTCAGCCATGGCTTGATATACAAAGCACCAGTCCTGCCGGCAACTGGTGAGAAAAGCCTACCTCACAGGGAGAAAAGGATTCTGGAGCAAGAGATGGCAGAGCTTAATGGCTTTAAACTAGTTTTAAATGGGGGTGTGGGTGTAACTGGTCTTACCAGCAAGGTGCTTGGGTGTAGTGGTGAGTTCAGCACTTTTGGGGCAGCATAATGGTATCTTTGAGAACCAGAAGATCTGCCATGTCTTAAGAGTGAAAACTACACCCTCAGCTGCCTCCCTGAAATGCCTACAGACCAATGCATGCAGCATGAGGAAGAGCTGGAGGTCTGTGTGTGATCACAGGGCCCTGATCTCACTGCAGTTATGCAGACATGGTGGGATAGCTCACCTGTCTGGAGTGCTATTACAGATGTTTGTGTTCTATTTAGGAAAGACAAGCCAGCAAGGTGAAGTGGTGCATTGCTCTTTATGTGAGAGAGCACCTGGAATATATCAGGGTCTCCTCAGCAGGGTGTAAAGAGCAGGGATTGAGAGTTTGTGGGTAAGGATTAAGGGACAGGCTAACATGTCAGACACTGCTGTTGGTGTCTATTACAGGCCACCTGATGAGAACGGGGAAGCTGATGGGGCCTTCTACAGGCAGCTGAAAGTAGCTGCACAATCACAGACCTTGGTTCCTCTCATGGGCTACTTCAACCATCTTGCTATCTGCTGGAAAGACCACACAGCCAGGTATGGACAGTCCAGGCAGTTCCTCCAGTGTACTGAGATAACTTTGTGACTCAGGAGGTGGAGGAACCAACAAGGAGAGGTGTTCTACTTCATCTTGTACTGACAAAGAGGGACTGCTGGAGGATGTTATCATTAGCGGCAGCCTGGCCTACAGTGAAAATGAGAAGATAGAGTTCAGACTCAAAGCAAGTGGGATTGCAGCCTTAGACTTGAGGAGGGCTAACTTTAACCTCTTTGAGAAACCGCCTAAAGGAATCCCATGGGTTAAGGCTCAAGAAGGTATAGGAGCTCAAGAGAGCTGGTTGCTGTTCAAGCAGCACTGCCTCCAGGTTCAGGACTGGTGCATCCCTGAGAGCAAGAAATGAGACAGGGGAAGCAGGTGACCTGCATGGTTGAGCATGAAAAAGCTCAAGTGTAAGAAGGAATTTCATGGTGTGTGTGAGAAAGGGCTGGTCACCAGAGACATTGTGGAGTCTCCTACCCTGGCAACATTCAGATCCTGCCTGGATGTATTCCTGTGTGATTTTCTCTGTCATTTTACTCTAGCAGCAGGGTTGGACTAGGTGTTCTTCAGTGGTCCACTCCAACCCCGACCATTCTGTGATTGTATGATTTTAAGTGTCAACATCATACAGCAAACACTGGCTCAACTGTTTTTTCTGTGCTTGGGTTCAGGGTCTGTGCACATCTGCTTGCATGTAGAAAAATGACCTGAACCTGTTGGATGCCAGCACAGAACATTGCCATTGTCTGCAAGGACAGGTGTCAAAGGCTCAATTTAGAGGGGTTTCTTCCCTCTCTGCTGGCCTGTATCAGGAATAGCTTTGCCAGCAGAAGCAGGGAGATGATCATTCCCCTCTACTCAGCTTTGGTGAGTCCTGTGTCCAGTTTGGGGCTCCTCACTACAGGAGGGGCATTGAAGGGCTGAAGAGGGGACAAAGGCAGCTACCAAGCCAGTAGAGGAACAGATGCTGTGTGAGGAATGGCTGAAGGATCCGGGGCTGTTTATCCTAGAGAAGAGGAGATTGAGGGGTTGCTCTGTTCTCCCTAGTAGCCAGTGATAGGACATGGGGAAATGGCCTTAAGCAGTGCCAGGGGAGGTTCAGGTTGGATGTCAGGAGAAATTTCTGTCCTGAAAGGGTTGCCAGGCATTGAACAGCCTGCTCAGGGAGGTGGTTGGGTCCCCATCCCTGGAGATGTTGAAGAGAGGGGTAGGTTGCCTCAGGGGACAGGGTTCAGTAGTGCTGATAGGGCTAGAAAAAGGTTGGACTTGATGATCTGACAAGTCTCTTCTAGTCAAAACTGCTCCGTGATCCCATGTTTGGAAAGTGACATCTGTGAATATTTAATAATGGCAGCGAGAGGGCTCCCTGCATGTGGGGAAGAACCAGCCATCAGAACAGGGTCCTTGGATTTCTGTACAAGTACTAGATATATGTCTGGATCTCCTTCCTTTGCTGCTGCCATTTCTTTCTCACACACATTCATAAGCACTGTTTTCAGTAAATACTTACAGTTTTCTTGTCTCAAATTAGCTTAGCAATAGCATCAGGACAAAATTCAAATGCATTGACCTAACCACATAACCTCTCCTAATTAGCTCATCCTTCACAGAATCACAGAATGTTAGTGATTGGAAGGGACCTCCAAAGATCATCCAGTCCAATCCCCCTGCCACAACAGGATCCTCTAGATCCAGTGGCACAGGAACATGTCCAGGTGGGTTTTAAACGTCTCCAGAGAAGGAGGCTCCACAGCCCTCCTGGGGAGCTCCTTCCAATGCTCTGTCACCCTCACCTTGAACAAGTTTCTTCTCATCTCTATGCAGAACCTCGTCTGTTCCACCTGACACCTGTTGCCCCTTGCCCTATCACTGGATGCCACTGAGCAGAGCCTGGCTCCTTCCTCCTGACACCCTGCCTTTTCCATCTTGATCAACAAGAATGAGGTCAACCCTCCTTTTTTGCAAGCTCAAGAGACCCAGTTCCCTCAGCCTTTCCTCATCAGGAAATGCTCCACTCTCTTCATCATCTTGGTGGCTCTGCACTGGGCTCTTTCAAGCAGCAATGTGTCCTGCTGGAACTGAGTGGCCCAGAACAAGACACAATATTCCAGATGTGTTCTCATCACAGCAGAGTAAAGGGGAAAGAGAACCTTTCTATCTACTAACTAAAGCCCTTCTAATCCACCCCAGGATGCCAGTGGCCTTCTTGGCTACAAGGGCTCATCACTGCTCATCTGTTGGACCCCACACTCTCTGCGAGTGCCTGGGCAGAACCTCCTCATGCAGTTTTGTCTGTGGAAAAGCTGTTTTAAATCACTGTGTTCTGTCAGACTAGCTTACAGAACTTTTATCATAACTTTTCAGTTGGAGTATCAGGAAGGAACACACTTTTCTCTGTCTTTTTCCCCCCTTTCTTATGAGTTCTTAGCCAGTTAGGATGAAATGTCATTGTCATACATGGAATTAATTGAATCCTGCAAGTACTATTTAAACTCTTTAAGACATTCTTACCTAAATGAACTCTTTGCTGTATTTTTTTGCTCTGTGGGCCAGTTTCTGCACACTAAGTAGATGGTATTTGTGCCCAGGGAGACCTCAGTGCAATGCTCTCTGTTCTGGGTTCTAATAAAAGGCTGCTCTGTTTTGGCTCCTTATGAGAATCACACTATAAATAACCTCCTTTCAACAAGGGCTTTTTTTTTTCTCAAAATGTGAAAAGTTTTGCTCCAAAACCTCCTGGTGCACATTGTGCCACCATCTGGCAGATCTGGCTCTCGGGGTGGTGTACCTCCCAGCACAGCATGCATGCTGGACTAGCACAGAGTGCCTGAGAGGTAAAAACCAGAGCAGTCTTTGGAGAAGAGACATGTACTGCCGAAGAAAGAGAAAAAGGAAAGCTGCACAGTTGTAACAGAGCTTGGGAAGGGTCCACAGTACTTACTGAGGCAAAACTCATGCTGATAAAGTATCTAAGACTGCTGGGCTTAGCCTTTTAGGTTGGTGTGTGTTATGCTTGCAGGGGAGAGCTTGGACACACTGCTTTTTTTCTTACATCAGATTAATTTTATAGGAAGATTTCTGTTGTGAGCAGTACTAGCTGCAGAGGCACAACTGCTCTTGGAGCAAGACCAGATACAGAACTCAGTGGCAGCAGGAAAATAAAGATTTACTGGTGCTGAACAAAAGATTATCTAGTCCTAGAATAACCCGGGTTGGAACGTTCTGTGAGCAGGGACAAAGAATCATAGAACAGTTTCAGCTGGAAGAGTAAAACCTTTTCCTGGCCCTATCAGCACCATTAAACCCTGTTCCCCAGTGCAGCATCTGCCCTTCTCTTCAACATCTCCAGGGATGGGGATTCAACCCCTTCCCTGGGCAGGCTGTTCCAGTGCCTAACAACCCTTTCAGGAAAGAAATTCCTCCTGACATCCAACTGAACCTCCCTTTAAGGCCATTTGCCCATGTCCTATCATTAACCACTAGGGAGAACAGACCAACTCCTGCCTCTCTACAACTGGATCAGGTTGCCCAGAGCTGTTTCTTGGATGATAACATAGCAAGGGTTTAGAAGCCTTTCTCCACGAGGCCTGAAGTAGTCCCACACCTCAAATAAAGCTCATTTGTCACTCTGCTTAGTAGCTTTCAGGAACAGCATGCTGCTTCTTCCTCCAAGGTGACTCCACAGTTTTTTCTTTGCTTATAGCAGGTATTGCTAATGAATTGGTATTTGGCATTTCCTTTGTCCTTCAGTTCTGCACACTGTGAAGCTCTGCTTGCAGGAAATTCCCAGCATCTTCTCTCCCTCATCTTACTGTCACTAGCACAGCAAGCACGCTTCTCTAGAGTCACAGGGAGTTAACAGGAGCATGGGATAAATGGCAATAAATTAAATCAGTGTGGATTCTTGATTTCTCAAATTTTATTGTTGTTTAATAAAGGAAAACCCAAAATAAATTACTGAGAGAGTAGATGCATTCGTTTTTCAATACACACTGATTCAATGGAGATAACAGGAGCACTAAACCTTGAGGCTTGGCTATACTGAGAAAATAACTGGGAAGAGGTAGGGCAATATGAACTCAACCAACTTTGGCTTGTGTAGTCCCAAAGGAAAAGTGGGTACAAAGGCCTTTCTTAGCCTAAAGGTGTGTCAGCATCACTAGCCTTTCCCCACTTCCCTCTCCATCAGGCAAGCCATGTTCTTTATGCTTTTACATGACTAGTGGGGTTCTACCCTCTTCCCCATCAGTACTGAAGCTGCAGCCACTCCTGAATAATGACATTCGAGATTTCTTTTCTGACTGTCTGTTATGTGCACTGTGACCTATTCCTGAAGCTGTAATTTTTAGTCCAACTGCCCCAAAAAGCTGAACCTCCCGGGATAGGTGTACTTAGAGTGACAGAGCCAAAAGACAGAGCAGGATGGGGTCTCACAGAATGACTGGGGATAATCCCAGTTTCTAGTCCTGGGAAGACACCCAGCCTAGTCTGAGTACAGAATGCTGGCACCAGAGAATGGCCCATGCTAGGGCAGTTAATCATGCAAGGACTCTGAGGGCTGGATTCCCCTGAGATAAGAGGTGATGGTGCAGGAAGTGGGGGAAAGGACCATGTCTTCAACTCACCAAAAGCAAGAGGAGTACAAGGCCCTATATCTAAGAAAGCTGTTACCAGTGTGTGCAAGCTGTGAAATTCAGAAAGCATTCTAAGTGCAGGTGGACTCCTCCTAATGCTTTCTTTCAAGGTAGTTTTAATGACTTGATCTGATAAGGATCTTCCCTGCAGGCCTCCTATCACACAGAGTAGTTCTGTCTGCTGAAAATGGGAGGTTCTCATTAATGCCCCACAAGTCTCACCATGAAGTTGCTTCCTATGAGCAACCCGAACAAAACTTGTTAGAAGTGTTTTAGTTTCTAAGCATTTACTAGGGAGGAGGCACGTGCAATAGGGTCAGCCTCTTAGCCACATCTTCACCTTAGCAGACCAGTGCAGTTCCACACACTGATTGAAGTTACCTGAGCTGTTTGCTTTCAAATGATGGGTGTAATCTAGGTACAAACAGCACATGATAAATACTCAAAGTGTTTACTGTCACTGCAAAGCACCTCCTGCATTTCAGTGTGCTACAGCCTGCTTCCAGGAGGGAAGACCAGCACACAGCTGACAGCTGTTCCCTCACTGAGCAAATGCCTCTTCGCAGGCACCATGACTCCCAGCCAGCGATTCCAGAAAGGAGACGGGGGGGCTTCATCAGAGTTGATTATTGCCAGAAAGAATAAGCTGCAGCTTTATTTTCCTGTTCTTTCCTCTCATTTATAAGGGGTTTTCTATTGCCATTTGTTTGCTTGTTTTCCATTGGCCTGGCAAAATTTGCCAAGCTCAGTGAGGTGGGAAGAAGGGGCTCGTTATTTTGCCCTTGAGCTCAGTGCTGGTCTCCCACAGCTTTTCCCAGATGCTATTATGGAACACGTGGAATTTGCATGCCATCAGATTTCTTTTTGTAACTTATTTTTAACCTCTGCATGGCTGTTCTGCAGTGAGAGTTAACATGCTACTCCACCAACTAAAGCATGGAGATGTGACTTAACATCACAGAACCATTAAGGTTGGAAAGGATCTAAGATCATCAAGTCCAACCTTCAACCCAAACCTCTGTGACCACTAGACCACGTCTCAAAGTGCCTCATCCCCTTGTCACTGGACGCAGATGAACACATGCCAGTATTAAAAGCCACTCAGCCCAAGGGAATTAATTTATCCCTAGCACTGCCTGGGTATTGGGCAGTCACAGTGCCCGGGAGACAGGAATTCAGTTCAGTCGTCAATACAAAACAAAGACAAGATTTAACTTGAAGGGTATTTTAATTTTCAGGACACCATCAGCTGCTGCATCTTCTTCTCCCTTCCTCCCTCTGCCCTATGCTTTGCTGAGTTTTCTCCCAGACTTTCTGAGAAGGTGTCATCAAGCATCACACTTCAAAATCGAAATTACAGTTATATCCAGAAGAAGGTAACCCGGATTCAAAGGAAAAAGTCCCTTAGCAAACGTGGGGGGGAAAGGAGCACCTTCCTCACCCCGAAGACACATGCGAGTGCGAGTTACCTGACCACCGGCTGCAAATGCAGCGCCAGTCAGAGGAGCCCGGGCAAAATCTGGGAGCGCGGGCTGGGCTGTCAACCAGCTGCTCCAGCTGCCGCTACTCGCGTCGCTGCGCTCCTGTGGCACCGAGCCCGGAGCAAGAACGCGCGGCCGCACAGCAAGCGCTCGTTGCGGGGGGTTTTACCTGTGACGCGGGCCGGGCCGAGCCGGGCCTGGCCTTCGGTCCACCAGCAGACACTGAACATGCGGGATCATACCGGAGCTGGCTCTGCCCAACTGTTACCGGGCAGGATCTATCCCCTGCTGGGAGGCTGTGGTGAATTGAGGCCATGGGGGCGGCACGGTGCCCCCCCCCACCCCCCCGCAGCGCCCCAGCCTGTGCAGGTGTCCCCCGCGCACCCCGCTGAGCTGAGAGGTCG
>VZRI01007253.1:148033-170123 GCA_013397515.1 Upupa epops
GGGGCCGACGCTGGGCAGGAAGGGTGGGAGGGCCGGGCCGGGCCGGGCCGGACGGTGGGTGGTGGCGGTGGGCCCGGGGTTCCGTTCAGCACGAAGGCCAGCGCCCGCCGCCATCTTCCGCACGGGCAGCTGCGGCGCGGGGAGCCCCGGTAGCCACAGGCCGGGCCCTCTGCGCTCTCCTCCTCGGGCTGGGTCCAGGCATCCGTGTGGGCAGGGGCCGCGAGACAAGGCGCAGAGCTCTGAGAAGCTTCCTGAGCTGCCCAATGCCAAGGAGTCCGGGTTTTGTGGGGTTTGAAATGATGCATGGTGTCCTACGGGGTAAGGAACGCAGCCGATAGGGATCGGGGGGTGTATGTCTGAGTTTACATAATGACAGGACGTTAGAACTCCACTATTGGGGCTCTTCTGCACTGACACCCGGCTGTCAGATGAGTTTGAGAATAAGGTTAGAAGATAGGATGTCTTGTGGCCATTCTGTCAGTGATGCTGTGCCACAGGCTGCTGTGAACATTTGTGAGCTTAACGTATTTGTGCTGGGTACTTCCCTGAGCTCCCGACAACGTTATTGGAGGCTGTGGTTGGCAGTTTCCACTGTACTTTCCTTCCCATCATGTAGGAAGATGAATCAGGGCTCCCTTAGGCCTCAGGTTGTGTAGGTTAAACATTTGCTGGCAGGGGCTGTAACTAACTGCAGTGCCTATTTCCTACTCAGTGAAGCACTTTGAGAGAACTGGAGCTTTGTTTTTTAGTTGGCTAATATCTCGTTAAATTATCTGTGTTATTGCAGCAGCCACAAACTTTTACAGGCCAAGACAGAAAAGGTGTGTTTGTAAATGTTCACCTTTTTTTTTTTGGCATTCTGGCCTGCAGCAGACAGAGTTGGTCTGGAATTGTTTGGAATTGTAACTCATTGTCCAGTTCTTCTGGGTCTTCTTTCACAAATGATTGCAGGCTGCTCTGATCCTCTCTTACCTTTCATTGCAACACGTGTTTTATTTTGTATCATAATGGAGGATGTACTGTAAAGTCCTTTCAGTATGTGTTCCTACAGTTCTGAGTCTGGTGCTCAGCATTTGTCTTTACTGCTGTTGGTTATGGCTGGAGAGCCAGATGGAGTTCCCTTAGGGATTTCCCCAGGGGACTAAGTGCTCACGGAGACAGCTGAGAGAAGACCCCTAATCATTAGCTGACCACACTGCTCTGTTAACTTTTGCCCTCGGTATAGCAAAGCCACGTGCTGGCATACTGCTTCCTTCTTGACCGTTGTAAGTAACCTAAGAAAATGTTTGTTTTCAACTATCAGCATTAATTTGGTACCCAGATCCAGGGCTGCCTGAGCAAGTTACTGTGTATGTGACAAAGCAGTCTGTTGTCTGAACATCTCAGTTTATCAACAGACAAAGTAAAAAATATCAGAACCCTTTCCCTTCTTTAGTATTGCTTTTTTTGATACTTGTGGTTTATTTAGTAATGATTTATTCTGTTGCACAGGTTACCCTTTCCCTACTGCTCCTCCTGTGGATCCATTTGCAAAAATCAGAGTGGATGACTGTGGAAGAACCAAGGGCTGCTTCAGGTCAGTCTGAGAAAAGAATGTGGGTACCTTAGACTAATCGCACTGGGAACCTGGGTCTCCATACTAATTTTAATAAATGTTTATTGTTGAAGAACATACTTTGCTATTCATTTGAGGAAACTAGATTATTGATATACATCATAGCTTGGGACCTAGAGTTATTTCATGTTGTACTTTCATGAAGCCTTTAGAAAACCAGGGCTGGGAAGGTCAGCATAGTAATATGGTGTATAATGAATTGCTTGCCTATTTAAATACTGTACATTCATACACTAAAAGAGTGATTAATACTGTGTGTAATTAATTGCTTGCCTGATCAAATACTGTACTTTCTTACACTAAAAGAGTAATAACTGCAAACAGTAAATGATACTTTGTGTGTAGCATAATCAAAGGATCACAGAATGCCAGGTGTTGGAAGGGACCTCTAGAGATCATTGAGTGTCACCCCAATGCCAGAGCAGGATCCCCTAGGATAGGTCACACAGTGCTGCATTCAGGTGGGTTTTAAAGTCTCCAGAGCAGGAGACTCCACAGCCTCTCTGGGCAGCCTGTGCCAGGGCTCCATGACCCTCATAGTAAAGAAGCTTCTTTTCATGTTGAGGTGGAACATTTTACCTTTTCCACAGAAAAAGGGAAACTGCACAGGCAAATTTAATGCCTTTTTTAAAGTTACCAGACTAATTGGATGAGTCTCATTTCTTTACATTGTGGCAATATTTCACAAGCAGTGATCTTCAAAGACAAGATCCCTAACCAGCTTTGAATTCTTCTTGCTGACAGAAAGGACACAGAGTTGTTCCAGTCCACAGCCATTTCCACCATGCTTGAGTAACTATGGGACAAACACAGACCTGGACATGATGCTATGGTTCATCTGCCAACATGCAGTCAGTATGTCCTCAAGCTTCAGAAAGAGAAACATGCCTGAGGACCTGCTTCTTCATCACACAGCTTTATTTTGAAACATTTGTCTGCATTTGGTGTAAACTGTACAGCTCTGCCTGTTTACAATTTGCGGACAGCGAGCCATAGGGCAAAGTCTGCTGCAAAACAGAAACACACAAAACAGAATTCCACCAAGCAAGTGGAACTCCAGCACACACATGCCATGACTGAGGAACAAGTGAAGGGATTTATAAATAGCAAAATACTGGAATAAGGTACATACATTTTTAGGCTTTGTCTGTAAACATTATATAGCGAGGGGATGTTTCACTGCAGTTCTACCAAAATGCATTCTTTAGGTTTTTCTTGCAGAAATGCCATTAGCTGGCAGGCAATTGCAAGGAAAATGTAAGTATGTATCTGTATGTGCATGTGTATGTATATATAATATATTTCCCACATATATTTCCAATTTCACTTAGATATGGTAAACCTGGATGCAACGCAGAGACTTGCGACTACTTTCTGAGTTACCGTAGAATAGGAGCTGATGTGGAATTTGAGTTGAGCGCCGATACTGATGGTTGGGTGGCAGTGGGATTTTCTTCAGACAAGAAAATGGTAAGACACGTACACTTGTCCACGTTGAAAGCATGTGCACTTTACATGCCAAGAAATACATGGTGTCCTTGCGGCCAAGAAGGCCAGCGGTCTCTGGAGTGCACTAAAAAAAATGTGGCCAATAGGTAGAAGGAGGTTCTCCTCAATCTTTACTTCCCACTGATGAGGCCACATCTGGAGTTCCCAGTTCAAAAGGGACAAGAAGCTACTGGACAGAGTCCAGCACAGAGTCACTGAGATTGTGAGGGAACTGGAGTATCTGCCTTAGGATGAGAGGCTGGGAGAGCTGGGGCTGTTCAGTCTGGAGAGGAGGAGGCTGAGGAAAGATCTTCAAAATGCTTGTAAGTATCTAAAAGGTGAGTGTCACAGAATCACAGAATGTTATGGATTGGAAGGGAACTCAAAAGACAATCCAGTACAATCCCCCTGCCAGAACAAGATCCTCTAGANGACTGAGCAGAGCCCGGGCCCTTCCTCCTGACACCCGCCCTTTCCATCTTGATCAACATGAATGAGGTCACCCCTCAGTCTCCTTTTTTCCAAGCTCAAGAGACCCTGCTCCCTCAGCCTTTCCTCATCATTAGATGCCCTTCATCATCTTGGTGGCTCTGCACTAGGCTCTCTCAAGCAGTTCTGTGTTCTTGAACTGAGGGGCCAGGACGGTGGGGCCAGGCTTTTCTTGGTGGTGCCCAGCAGGAGAACAAGGGCTATTGGTTTTAAACTAGACTGTAGCAGATTCAATCTGAAAATAAAGACTTTTTTACTGTGAGGGTGACAAAGCCCTGATATAGTCTGCCTAGAGAGGTTGTGGGGTCTCCTACTCTGGAGACATTCATAGAATCAGTTCAGCTCTGAATGACTGAGTGTTACTAGGTTTTTGCCTTTTTATTAGAGAAGCCTTCAGGGATAAGCCAATTCATGTGGAAATGACCTGTCACACTGTATGTCAGTGTTACTGGGACAAAATCAGAAACTAAAGAGCAAATAATGTTGACTTTCAGTGCTGTGAGTATGGCTTTCACCTTTAAACTGTGGAGATCTTTTTGTGTCTTTCATGGCTCTGTGTTCTGGAGAAGCCACAGATGTGTGACAGAATGAGTCCTATTGAAACACACATACTCTAGAAAGCAATTTTGTTAACGTTACTTCTTCTGTCCCTCTTTTATCTAGTTTGATAGTTATTCTTGTACTTTGTCGTTCAAGAGCTTCACTTTTCCTTGCCTGTCAGTGAGCCAAGCAGGAGTGTGTGCTGGGCAAGCTTTACACAATTGAAGCATCAGATGACTTACGCTTTGTCTGTGATGCTTGGTAAAATGTTGAGGATGAAAATGCAATTCAGATTATAGGTGTTGTTTTTTGGGAACACTCCTGAGTGTATAAACCCATACTGAGCCTGTGTTCAAAACCATCAGTCAGTAGACAGAACTGTTTGTTGTGCAGCTGTAAGCAGTAGTTGAAAAAAACAGATCTCAGATGTCATGGGCTGGCACCCACAGAACCATGTGCTGGCTTAATAACATTTTAATGAGATCCAACATGAGAAATAGAAAGAAAATGTGAGGACAGATGCTTTTTAGTCATTACTGTGTATGTTTTAAAATGAAACTGTAAATAAACACAGTAAACATAGAAGTCTTTTCTGTCCTAATGAACAGTTCATGCCACAAAAATGTGTTTTTAATGTGAGGTTTCACAGCCAAATTTTGGGAAGAGTTTAGATATCTGGAAATGCAAGTACTCAGCAGCTTTTTAAAGGAAGCTCAGCACCTTTAAGTATTTGGCCTCAAATCATCAGACATTGTGTTACTGGTTTGTAGCTCTGATACAGCTGCATTTCCTCAGCCCCTGGGGAAGCAGGTGCTGCCTTTCATCCCAGGCACAGCAAGCAGCATGTTAAGCCTCACATGCTGGCAAGAACAGTGAAGGGTTTGCTTTCAAATTTTGCACATATATGATCAAATGTTCATAGGTCAGCTGGACTAAACCAGCTAACATCTGTCTTCCTCTCTTGTTCTCCCACTGACTTCATCATTTCTCCTAACTTCCAGGATGTTTCGGTGTCCTGAGTTGTGCAGACTGTAATGGCAAAAGTACTCTGGGTCAAAACAGCATAGCTGTGAGAAGTGAGCTGTGCTTTGGAGACCCTAATCGAAGTGGTATGGCCTGGATAGAAGTTCAGGTGGAAAAAAACCTGGTTTGTGTCCTCAATAGATTTCATTGAAGTCCTGTGACCTATTTCTTTCTCTTGAATATCAGTGTGCTTTTCCACTTGCAGGCTTTAACACCTAGGCAGGATTTTGTAGTGTCATTCTGTTCACTGAGGTTCAGAAAGCTTTTTTCTTTCTTCTTTAGTTTTTTTTTTCTACATTGAAACAACTTTATTTTTCCCCTCTTTGTACTTAAAAATGAAGAGTTTGTGCTCAGATATGCACAAATTAAGCTTAGGAAATAAGTTCTACAGAGCAAGGGTGGGCTCAGGTCAGAAGCAGGAAAGGTTACCCACAGCAGCACTGAGGTGCAGAAGCTGTCCAAATGCTTTACCCAGGTGCCTGTGGTGGTAATAGTAGTAGTGGAATGTTGCGTGTGTGGTGTGGGTTCTTATCTGGATCCCCATGTGTTCTACCTGTATTGCCATTAACATTGTGAGTCAGAGACTCTGGCTATATTTCAACCAAGAGCTCAAGCATCAGACACAAAGGAAGGGTTTAACAAACCCACTGATGAATCTGCAGGCAGCGAAACAACTGACTCAATTTGGGGAAGGAAGGCACCCAGACATTTTAACTTACTGCTCCCACCACACGTCAGAGAAGAACAACCCCATATGACGTAGACACAGACACACAGAATTCTGTCACTCTGCCTCTACATTGAACTGAGATAAAATGTCCAAAGCACCTGTTATAGGCAGCTCCTGCTTCTCTCTCAAATCACAGTGGTTGTTGAACTTCGGTCTCGATCCTCATTGATCTTCAAGGTTCAGAATTCTCATAGACTCTCCAGACCCAGGTGAATATTTCCACTTGCTGAAAGTTTTCTTCAACTTCAGAAGTGACAGCCTTTTCAGAAGCTCTAATGTTCTCTCTCAGCAGTAAAGTAATGCAGCTCCCAACAGTCATCAAGTGCATATTTTACAAATTCACATTATTAATATCCCCAGAGAGCTTGGAATGCACCCTTTTCCTTTCCTTTACCTATAATAGAGGGCCATACTAGCAAGCATCTCCATCTTCAGGATGATGTATCAGATGAGTAGCAGAGAAGGGCCTGTGTTTAACATGGCACCATTTCCCCGAGCAGTAGTGTTCAGTAAAATGCCATTCATCTGACTTGTGTAGTGTTTTAATGCTTCTTGATATTAAATCTTCAGTGAGATGGTTCTCCTAAAATGAATATTAACCCCTGAGTGATACAGTGCTCTATCATTTTGGCAGGGACCTTAACTAACTCTGAAGCAGTTATCTCAGTTTCTTCTGCCCAAAAGTCTCTTTGCTTGATGGTAATGCTTGGTGGGTGTTTATGCTACATGAAGAAGCACAACATGATAGCTTTTTTCTTCTATTTTATAGTGCTCTCTTACTATGTGCTGAATGTTTTTTCATTTTCTCTTAAAAAATAAAAGAAGTGATGTTCCCTTATGTGAACATGGTTGAGATTACAAAATACACTGTAATTTATGCTATTACATTCCCATACTTAGTAGTTTCATCTCCTCTGTTTTACCGAATTACATTCTTTTTCTGTCCATGTTCAGGAAGGACACAGAACCACAGAACTGCTTGAGAAAAGTCCAGCACAGAGCCACCAAGCTGATGAAGGAGTGGAGCAACTCCCTGATGAGGAAAGGCTGAGGGAGTGGGGTTTATTTAGCTTGGAACAAAGGAGACTGAGGGGTGACCTCATGAATGTTGATCAATACGGAAAGGGCAGGTGTCAGAAGGAAGGAACCAGGCTCTTCTCAGTGTCATCCAATGCTAGGACAAGGGGCAATAGGTGTCAACTGGAGCAGAGGAGGTTCCATGTAAATATGAGAAGAAACTTCTTCATGATGAGAGTGACAGAGCACTGGAACATGTTGCTTGGAAGGGATATGGAATGTCTTTCTCTGGAGACATTTAANAATGTCAGGGTGATATTGTGCCTTATGAATATGCTATTTATGTGATGTAAAATAACCCTTAGAGAGATGTGTGTAAATAAATGTAACAATTCACTCAGTAATTTGAAGACACATGCTTAAAGAGACAAGTACTTGTGTGTCTATAGTATAGAAAGAAGGAATGGGGCAGCCAGCTAGACACTCTTTTCTAATTTACAGCTTATTCCACTCAATTCTACTTTTGACTAAGAGTCAACAGGTTTTCACAGAATCACGGAATGTCAGGGATTGGAAGGGACCTCAACAGATCATCCAGTTCAATCCTCCCATCACAGCAGGATCCCATAGATCCAGTTGCACAGGAACAATACCAGGTGGGTTTTAAACATCTCCAGAGAAGGAGACTCCACAGCATCCCTGGGCAGCCCCTTCAAGTGCTTTGTCACCCTCAACGTGAAGAAGTTTCTTCTCTTTATGTGGAACCTCCTCTGTTCCAGCTGACATCCAACAATGCCCTGTCATTGGGTGATACTAAGCAAAGCCTGGCTCCTTCTTCCTGACACCTGTCTTTTCCGTACTGATCAACATGAATGAGACCCAGCTCCCTCAGCCTTTCCTCATCAGGGAGATGCTCCACTCCATCATCTTGGTAGCTCTGTGCTGGCCTCTCTTGTTTAGTTGTTAGTAATTAAAGATATACACATAAATAAGGAAATACTTTTGTGACACTTCTGTTTTCCTTCTACAAACATGTTTTTACCTTGTAGGGAGGAGATGATGTCATGGCTTGTGTTCATGATGATAACGGAAGAGTCCGAATACAGCACTTCTATAATGTTGGCCAGTGGGCTAAAGAAATCCAGAGGAACCCTGCCAGAGATGAAGAAGGGGTGTTTGAAAACAATCGTGTGACATGTCGATTCAAGCGTCCTGTATATGTTCCCCGAGAAGAAACCATTGTAGACCTGCACTTGAGTTGGTACTACCTGTTTGCTTGGGGTCCAGCAATTCAGGGTAAGTTAACATCTGTGTTAATGAGAGAACTCAGGTGCCCAAGCTGATAAATGTCTTTCAGTTATGTTATTCTTACTAGACCCTTTTTTAAATCATCTAAAATTCTGTCAACATGTGGCTTAAAAACAAAAGGAAGACAACACTGAGAGAATACTGGAACAGGCTGCCCAGGGAGAAAGTTGAGGCCCCATCCCTGGAGCTGTTCAAAGTGATGCTGGACAAGGCTCTGGGCAACCTAATCTAGTTGAGGCTGTCCCTGCTCCCTGCAAGAGAGTCGGACTAGATGACTTTTGGAGGTCCCTTCCAGCCAGGGCCATTCTAGGATCCTAAAATAAACTCTGGAGTCCTACATACAGTACTACTGGCTATATAGTTATGACACCTGCTTCCAAAAATTACATTTAGAAGAAATACTTAACTAGAAGTTCTGAATTCCTTTGAAGGATGTTTATTGTTTACTTGAATTTCATTATTCAGAAGTTTAATTTCAGAAAGCAGAGAAATTGCCCTCCTCACTGACTAATCATAGTATCACAGATTGGAAGGGACCTCAGGGATCATCTGGTCTAGGTTTTAATATTGCATTCCCCTGTAGGTTTGAAAAGTACTTGCCTGTCCGTCTGTTTCTCTGGTAGAGGTACAGAAAGCTGCATCTGACCTGATTTCTGTCTGCCCTTGTCTGTTCAAGGTTCTATAACTCGTCATGATATAGATTCACCCCCCGTATCAGAGCGTGTTGTGAGTATTTACAAGTATGAAGATATTTTCATGCCATCAGCTGCCTACCAGACCTTCTCTTCTCCATTCTGCTTGCTCCTCATTGTTGCACTGACTTTCTATTTATTGATGGGAACCCCATGACTGACAGAAGACAGCAGCAGTTTGTCAGCGGAAGTTTCTCGGGATGGGTGGCTACATGGATGGCTACATTTTTCTGTTGGAATTTATATCACTCCACCATCTTCATGTAGCTGCTTTTGAACTTAATTAGCTTCTCAGGAGAATGAATGAACCTTCTCCTTTGAGAGGCCCTGTGGTGCCAACTCATTTCAGAATCATCAGTGAACACATAAGAGAATATCATCGGTGTCGTGACTACACGCTTAAAGAAAAGGAGACTTCTGCAACCTCAGTGTACCTGTGTGTGTGATACATTTAGCTGAATTCAGTGATGGGCATTTATCGAATAACAACATTGCCTTCCAAATTGCTGCCAAGAAGCAAATTGGGGAAAATCCTATAATGGTGTTTGGTACTTGTGGAGCAGTCAGCACAACTACAAGTGCAGCTTTGGGATTTAAGAACCAGATACCTACAGAGCAGTACAAAACTTGCTTTTCAGTAACAGACAGTTCTCTCATTTTAAAAGACAAATGCATTTCTTGATGTTTATTTGCTGTGGTTCTTGCCAAAACTAAATGTGCGTAATTAAGCATGAATGGGATTCTTTTTTCAGTAGAAAAGCGGTGGTGAATGTCTTCATAATTATGGTGTTTCAACAGGTTCTTGAAAGAAATGGCGTCATTTATGAGTGAGTTCAAATTTTATTAAACAAGGAGAAGTGAGAATACAGTAATGTAAATTCATGGTGCATATTAAAAGCAGGTGTAGAATGTACGGAATGTAGGAGTTCCCAGAAAGCCATAGGACATCCTCCCACTAGATTAAGTACTTTTTCCTCTTTTTACAAGAGACCAGTAATTTTGCTGAACGTGTAAATACATTTTGTAAGCAGCTGTGTAGTGGTGTGCAGTAACGCATTGTTCCGTGTCGTATACCTGAGTTTCCCGTTTGTGGGCAGCAAGTGTTAACTTACAACAAAATGGTAGTACAATTGAGATTATTTGCAAGGCAAGAGAGGGATTAATGGGAAAAGCAGTAGCTTTAGTTTCATCAAACCATTGCTAAAATGTAGTTACTTTGGAGAAAGATGAGATTAAGAGGAAAAACATTAGATTTTTAAAACATATTTTACAAAGATGAATGATAAATATTACAGAAATAGAAAGTGCCCACATGTGTTTATGATCCACAGAATATTATGAAAAACTCAAGAGTTCTTGTGGAGAAGTTTTGTTTTTTAGATCATAAGAAGTGCATGACATGTGTCTACACGTCACAGTCAAATGTGCTTAGATAAGGTTGCTCGTTCACTTCTCAACTTGCATTACTATCATATTTAGGTAGAATTCACATTTAGATTGTGCCAAAGCTCTGTGTAATGTGGTACGGTTGAGGACTTTATTACACAGGGCCTAGCCAAGTGTGTGATGAACCTCCTTCCTCTTCTCATTTCTGCAAAGAGTGCCAAGTGATTACCTAGCTCTGCTGGGTTTGCATCATTACGCACAGACTGGTCTGTAGACTTTAATACATTTAGGCTCCATTATTGCAATCTGTGCCTCAAGTACGTGAGCCAGATTGAAAATGAATTTGTCTCCATCACTTAGTAATGAATATTTTCCCTAATATCTCTAAGGACTCGTTCATTTAAAATGACTGGACTGGAAGTCAAGGGGGCAAATAGAAATGAAGAATGAAACAAACTTTAAAGGTACCTAGTAGCTTTATTTAGTATAAAAGGACTTCTCTGAAGTTGGGTAATGCACTTGCATCTGATGAAATACCTAGTGGAAACGACCTCATAAGGCATGTCAGCTTTAGTTCACCATAGCTGTACAATTTAGCCTTAAGATTGGCTGAACCAGATAGCTGAAGCCTGGATAATGAGTTTTATATTCAGCAACCAGGTAAAGAAATCATTAGGGCAAATTCTGTCTCCTTTGTGCTAATTTGTAGGCAGATGAGATAGTGCAGTTCTTTCTCAGAGACCACAGCTATATAAAGTAGCCTTAGGGCTGCTTTAGTTTTTGAACTTGCTATCTGAGTTTCAGGCATCTTCCTGATTACCCACTAAAGGGCTAATCTAGTAACTGAAAAGGTATTGAAGTAGAATGGAAGCCCATTTTGGCTCCTTGTTTCTTCTTTAATACAATACTGGAGTTAGGCTAGCTGGGCTGGACCCAAGCACACACGTATATTAAAGATGATGATGATAATAGTAATACCAAGGTAAGCATAAAACACCTGGAGAGCTGCTTTTCACTTAAATGGAGTCAGGTGTGTTTAAAGTTCAAGGTCTAAAGCAACAGCAAATTCAGAGCAGAGGCAGAGCTACTTAAGGATGTGTCTGCTTCAGGGTCCTCAGCTGTGCCTGTGTTCTCCATTAGAGTAAAAAGTGCTGTTGGAGGTTCTTTTTGTCACTGTATTTTTCTCTGAACCATACGCTTCTATAAAAACTTTCATCCAAGCTTCAAAGTGCTCAAGTAGCACTAATTAAGTAGCACTAGTTATTTCCACTTAAAGGGGAGCATGAAGGCCACAACAAGTAGTAATGGAAGCGGTGCTTTTCAGCTGATAGTTGATTTGAGCAATGGCATCTCAAGTTGCTTTTTCAGAGTGGGGAAAAACAGGATGATGAGTTTCAAGTCAACAAAGAAAGCAGGAACAAGTGTTTCAAAATTACTAGTTGGGAAGAAACAGAAGAAGCAGAATAAGAAGAATGAAAAGTCTCAGTGGTATTTAACTGTGTGAGTCTTGGTGAGTCTTTTAACATTTGAGTGGGCATAGTAAGGTGTTATGGATATTGGTTTGGTTCTCATAGGTTTTTTTCAATCTTTTTAATGCTGAGGAGCAGGAATGATCCCTGTTATACAAAGCTACTACAAAATAACGTGCTTCAAAGTAATTTCTCAGCGATTATGGCATTATTTGATTCTGTCCAGTGAGCACGTACCTGCATAAACTAGAGGAAAAGCCCTCCTTTACAAAAGGAGACACTTCCTCCTCCAGATAATTTTTGTTTTCACTACAGTGACTGCTAACAGTGTAGAACAAAATCAGGTTGTGATTGATCCTTGCTACATTAACTGTCCCCCCACCCTCTGCTTACCCTAACTATCTTGTTTGGGATATTTTGAACTTAAAGTTTTTAAAGTAGTTGGAAATCAGCTGCTTAGGTTTGTGACAGTGCTTATTGCAAGGAAACCTTGGTTTTTGACTTCCAGTGTGACTGGCTTCCTGCTGCAAATAGTACGGTAGGCCTGAAATTACATCAGTCTTGAGAAGGGGAAAAAACAAACAAACATGGAGACAAGACTTTTGGAAAGTCGTATTTTCTTTGCTAGAATCAAGTATCTACATTCCTATCTGTACATGTGATACCCTGAGTCACCAGTTGATTTGCCTCCTCAAAAAGCCTAGCTGATTTGAGACTGTCACTTGATACAGGGCAATGCTCTCTTAAAAATTCTGTTCTCATATGTGAAGTACTCTGGTTTTGAAAGAGAATGTATCGATGAGAAATTCTAAACCTTCAGTGGTCCCCTTGTTCTTGATTGGTTTTGCAGTATTTAGACAGCAAGACGATAAACACTTGTGGCCTCCCTAATGTGAGGAAATATCTGGGTTGGGTCAGAAGTTGCCAGAGTTCTGTTTGGCACTGACTTTGCAGTCTTCAGCAAAGGGATTAGAGAATGGCTGGAGCAAGATGTACCCCTGCAAACACAGGCAGCAGTACTGAAGCTTGCTTGGAGCACCATGTCCTGGGTCTGAACCAAGGAGAAGATCCCTGCAACTGCCTCCATGTACTCAAAGGCTACTGTGAAATGGAAATAACAAACAGCACGACCCATCCTGCATCAGAGCCCTCAAATATGTTACCTGTTGTCAGACTGTGGGTGGAGTTCTTTCTGTGAGTGTTAATGTCTAGTCTTTCTCCAAAAAAGTACTGTTCCCTGTGTCACTGGCCATGTCCAGTCCCTGTTTCTGCAGGTGCCTTATACTGTTCAGTGAGGTCGCAAAGTCTTAGCCCAGATGTGCAGAGTAGTTAGTGCTGAGGAGGACTGACACACCGTTACCTTGGTGGCTTTCCAGGTCACAGTTAGAAATCTGTGTGACTAACCAGACTCAGGTTATCTCTAAGTAAAGGACTGCTATAAATTTAAGGAAAGACACAGGACTCCTTGTTTTTTGCCTGTCTTCTCCTTACTTTCTCATCCACCCAATGATTCAGATATTTACAAAGAAGCACTTTATTCTTCTTTTAGAGAATAGATCCTCTTTCTGGTTTTTCCTCCCTTTTGGGTCCACTGGAAGCTGGCACGATTGTGTAGAGGTTGGATTAAAGCTGCTGTACTAACTTCACAGCTCTGCCCAGACTTTAAACTGCATTTTGACTCCTTGAGTTTCTGAGGCTGACACCCTGACATGTAGTAGGTGTCCTATTTCCTGCCCCTTCATCTCCCAATAGTTTCCCTCAAGAAAAGTATTTGGCAATAGCTTTAGGAGAAGGTTAAACATCACTTATTTTCAGAGCTCTCTCTGAACTGTACCAATATCTTGTGCACAGTTACAACTTACGATTGAAGTGGAAACACTTCAACATTGCAGTTATTTTGGTGCTCATGGTGCTTAAAACTGGCAGGAACTGGCATCCTCTGTCTTAACGCTGACATCAGTGCTAGCTGGCCACTGTGTGAAGTATCTGCTTATTGGCCACTTTACAAACCACTTGCTTGCCACAGTTCCATTTATCAAAACATGGGGACCTTCAGTCTTTCCCTGAAAGTTGTCATTATCTATTTCCTCTAATCTGGATTTCCTTTCTGTAGCAGTGTGTTAGGGCCTAATGCAGCTCCCCCACAAACTGTCCAGCACAGAAAGGGGTCTAACAGGGAGGTTTTGAAGAAAATCTCAATTTTTTGAGTACATAACTCCCAAACATTTTAGCATTTGTACCTTATGTCATCTTTTCACATCTTACTTTTTCAGTTTATAGGTTGATATAACCTGATTTTTGCCAAATCAGAACAATACATTGAGGTAAACCTTCCTCTTCTGAGCCTGATGTAGTGATGTGAAAGAATCGCTTTGGTAACTTCCGTTTTATGTTTTCAGAGGCTTTGGTAACATTGTCTATGCTTGAAACGGGTTATTTACCTTCTCTAATTTGGGCTCAGCTAGTGAGACAAAACCAGTGTCATCCTGAAATATCAAGGAAGATGTGTGCAGCTTGTGGAGTTGGTGGCTGTGAGAAAGCAGCTTGAAAAGACTTGCTTTGAAACTCTGTGATTGGGCTGGACAGTAGCAGGGAATGTGCTGCAAGGAAAAGCGCAGATTCTTTTTTTCCTTGGATTTGACCTAGACAGGCTAGAGAGTTGGGCAGGGAGAAACTGAATGAAATTCAACAAGGGCAGTGTGGAGTGTGGCATCTGGGAAAGAACCAGGGAAGGGACCAGGATAGGTTGGGGACTGACCTGCTGGAGAGCAGTGTAAGAGAAAAGGACCTGGGGGTCCTGGTGGCCAGCAGGATGACCATGAGACAACGATGGGCCCTTGTGGCCAAAAAGGCCAATGGAAACCTGGGGTGGATTAGAAGGAGAGTGGTTAACAGATCAAGAGAGGTTCTCTTTCCCCTCTGGACCTTGCCAGTGTCCAGTTCTAGGCCCCTCGGTTCCAAAAGAACACAGGATGACTTCAGAGATTCTAGCACAGAGCCACAAAGATGATGAAGGGCGGGTAGCATCCCCCTGATGAGGAAAGGCTGGGTCTCTTGAGCTTGGAGAAAAGGAGGTTGAAGGGTGACCTCATTTGTGTTGATTAATATGGAAAGGGTGGGTGTCAGGAGGAAGGAGCCAGGCTCTTCTCAGTGTCATCTAATGACAGGGCAAGGGGCAGGGGGTGTCAGGTGGAACAGAGGAAGTTCCACATAAAGATGAGAAGAACTTTCTTCACCTTGAGGGTGACAGAGCACTGGAAAGGGCTGCCCAGGGGGGTTGTGGAGTCTCCTTCTCTGGAGTCATTTAAAACCCACCTGGACATTTTCCTGTGTGACTGGATCTATGGGATCCTGTTCTGGCAGAGGATTTGACTGGATGATCTTTTGAGGTCACTTCCAATCCCTGACATTCTGTGATTGCTAAGTAGTTTAAGTTGCACTCACAGAATGCCTGAAGTTGAAAGGCACCCATAGGGATCATTGAGTCCTAAGAGCGTCATCTAGAGGCTCCATGAACTCTGACAAGCTTGGTGCCGTGACCATTGTCCCAGGAAGCCTGTTCCAGTGACTGACCACTCTCAGTGAAGAACCTTTTCCTAATCTCCAGCCTGAATGTCCTTGACACAGCTCTACAGTCGTTCACCACTGTTGCTTTTGCTATGCTTCTGTGTTCCTTACTGATATAGAAATGTTATCTAAAACCTATGTGAGGAGGTTGGAATTCATGTAGGACTGCACAGCCTGTATCTCTGAACAGCTGCTGTTCTGTGTAGGCTGGTTTTCATCTGTAATGAGAGGCTATGTGGGATGGCAGGGTGAGCTTTTACACAGCTTTTAAACTGTGAAGGTGTTGGGCTATAGACGGACCAGATCATTACTGAATTACCTGGGAGCAGTAATTTTCTGTGCTGTTTCTAAACAATCCCTATTAAAATCCATGCTTAAATTTCTAAGTAATAATTGGATTTTTCAAAAGTGCTGAGCAATTGCAAATGTTTTATGGCCCCAGTGCCTACTCAGGGCAGGAAACATTTTCTGGCTACTAGTGATTGCAGTGTGTTGCCTAATTTAGTTGTATATCTCTCCTTAGCTTGACTCATGGCAGGAGCTTTCTCCCTCTCTCCAGCTCCCTGAAGGGAGGCTGTAGCCAGGTGGGGGTCAGGCTCTTCTCCCAGGCAACTAGTGACAGGATGAGAGAGCAGGGGCTGAAGCTGGCAGGGGAGGGGGGGGGGGGGGGGTGGACCGGGCTTAGGTTGGATGTTAGGAAGCCGTTCCTCACAGAAAGGAGGATCAGAGTCAGAGCCTGGAATGGTGTGCCCAGGACAGTGGTGGAGTCCCAATTCCTGGAGGTGTTGAAGAACAGCCTGGCTGTGGCCCTGGCCGATGTGGTGATCTTAGGTCATGTGTTGGGCTGGATGAGCTCAGCCTCAATCATTCTGTGATTCTGCGTTACATGAAGCAGGGCGGTTGAGCCTGAAACATCATGATCACCTTCTGGCTGTGTTCAGCATCTCAAAGCTAATAGATAAAACACACAAACAAGCAACTTGAAACTATAGTGTGAAGTGCTGCTCTGCATTCTGTATTCCACACTCTGCTGTGTGTGCCTGTACCCAGCATCCCTGGGCTGGCAGTGAGCTCACGGTGCAGTAGGAGCACAGAAATGGGGTCTTGTAGTTCAGAAGGAACCATAAAACCTCTCTGCGTTTAAGTGCTACTCTTTTCAGGAAAATAATATGGAGCAAATACCTAAGGAGCTGATAGTGAGTCACGGGCCTACTTCGCAATCAGTGCATGCCCTAAAATAATTGCTTTGTACATCTGTTTTATACTACGTGTTGGTGTTCAAGTGAGCCTTGTTAGCTATTTGACAGTGACACACAGCAGTATTTCTAAACCTGTTCTAATAAATGCCTTTTTGGTCTAAGAAAATGTGTGGTATGAAATTTATAGAAGGAAAGGTCTCTGTGAGGCTGAAGAAGCCTCTGCTGCTGCCCTGTGTTAACAATTCCTTCCTGTGCTGTGGGCTTGAATTTATTACCTCGAGTAATTTAATGTAAACCAGAGAGACTAGTCACAGTTTCTGGTGCTTTGGCCCTGGCTGGGGGCTCACTAATATCAACCTCTAGCACAGACAGTTCTTGGCAACCTCCTGTCACTCCAGAGATACAGATGGGGTTTGGTCCTCTATATCCTGACGGCATCAGCATACACTGTGCACTAGTGTCTACAGCTGCCTTATAATTTCATGGGTCTGATAATCCACACAGTCCAGTGTACACAGTTGTCCTTTTTAACTTCCTGGCTGGACACAGAGGCCCTCTGTTCCTGACCTTCATCAGAATATTCTCTGTCTGACATTTGCAGAGGAAGACCAAAATTCTCCTCACCAGGAGCAGAGTATGTTCTTCTTCTGGGAGATTACCAATTGCCTCCCTGAGGCTCCACAGCAGTTATGTTGGCTGCCTTCTCAAGTGACTGCTTCTGAACTGCTGTTTTCCCTCTCAATTCACACACATGAGCTTCATCCACTTTCCCAGGTCCTCCCCTGGTCATGCAGAAGCTCAAAGCTCTCCAGACATCATGTACCTGGGACTCCCTTTTCCTCTGAGTGGGGCAGGAGAGGGCTGATTCTGTGGGGCACTTCTGACAACTGGCCACTCTGCACTAGAGAATTCCAGAGATTATCTTCAAAGTGTTGGAGCCAAGAAGTTGCTCTCTCTGTAGCTGGTGTAAAATCTGAGTCCAGGTATGTTGTTGCTGATCTGTCAGGATATGACTCTGGAGGAGCTCACTTTGCCTTCTTCCACATGGCCTGCATGCACAGGACATCCTCTGGATCTTTGGGAGCCTTGTCCTTGTCCAGATCACTGTAGATAATTTTCAACACTGCTACTTCTCTCAGGTGTAGGATGCCGCCTTCTACAGTAGTCCACTTCCCTGGGAAGTTCGTGAGATCTTTCTTGAGCAGACACCTCACCCTCACATTTGAGAGGAGCTGTTTCCAAAGACTGCAGATGACTAATTCTTTTCCAATTCCCTTTTCAATTCCCTGGTTTCTGGGATCAGCTCCCACTTGTTGGGCTTCTCTGATTTCCAGTTGCTGACTGTCAGCATTGAAGCAGCCAGGCAGCAATCCGCTCACCTGTTTGGCAGCTGTAATCTTTCCTCAGATCTATGAGTTGTGAAAACGCCAGGAACTGGGTAGTTTCTGCTTCTCTCACTTCTGATTTCTTAGTTGAAGGATCAGCTTCTTGGTCACTCTCTTCCTCTCCTTCCTCTTTCCTTACTACTTGGTGATATGGACAGGTTGACCTTCTTGTCTACTGTTTCTTCTTCACACCTGGGACAATTGCTGTAGTTGTTTTCTGGGTTCCTGTCTTGATCCTGAGGTTTGGGTACCCGTAATGTATTGATCTATTTTAACAAAACACTGACTCGATTGTCACATGTAAGAAGTCAGCCAGATGCAAAGGTTCTTGTGGTGACCTCTATGCTGTAAACTATTTGTAAACTATTTGATGCAACTACAGTCAAGTTGCCTGTGTTACAAACATGAGTGGTCTTGATCTGTTGGCACAGCTGCTGTAGGGTTTGGCCAGACAGAGCAACTCCTGAACCGGACAGAATGGGCTTTTGAGGAAAAGAAGACAAAGAAATTCTATTAGAAACTGGTGACAGGGAAGAGGAAGTCCTGTGAGACTTGTCAAGCAAAAGCAGCTGTAGAAGTTTCTCAGATGGAGCTGCTTCAGTTTCTGAGGTGTCCCAGGCTTGAGTGAGTATTTTAGATCCTTGCTTGATGGCCTGAGAAAAGAATTGGCTCAGGGCACCAAGCAATGTACTGCTTCTACATGGTGTGGTCTGTTATTGTGTTTGTGTTACTGCTACCCAGCAGGAAGGGATGAGTCTTGTGCATGCTGCTTCTTCTGAGCTATCCAAGTCACGGTATCAGAGCAGACCAGGTTGGAGGGGACCCTAAGGATCATCCTCTCCAACTCCTTAAAGATAGACAGTTTAAATGAAATGGCCCAGCACCTTGTCAAGCTGAGTTTCAAAACTCTCTCAAGTTGTGAAATCCACCACGTTCCAGTGTCTGGTTGGTCTTGTGATGATAGATTTTCCTCTGGAGTCCAATCATAATCTCCCCAGAAGCAACTTGTATCCATCACCCCTTGTCTTTGCTATGGGACTTCCTGTGAAAAGGGAGCCACTGTCTTGGCAGCCACCCGATATGTCCTCGTAAGGTGGTAAGGTCCCCCCTTCTCAAGGTTGAACAAACTCATCTCTCTCAGCCTTTCCTCATACGGCAGGTCTTCTAGTCCTTTGGTCATCCTTGTGGCCCTTCTCTGGACATTCTCCAGCTCATCTACATATTTTTTGTATAGCGGGGACCAAAGCTGAACAGACGACTCAAGCTGTAATCTGAGCAGTGATGACTAGAGCAGGATAAAGACTTCTTTCTCTCTGCTAGTGATACCTTTGTCAGTGCAGTCCAACACCCTGCTGGCTTTCTTTGCTGTGGCACCACACTGTTCACTCAGGGACCTGCTGTCCACCAAGACCCCTGAGTCCCTCTCTACAGGGCTACTCTCCAGCCAGGTGGACCTCAGTCTGAGTTGCATTTGTGGGTTATGCAAGACTTTACACTTGTCCCCAGTGAACCTCAGAAGGTCATGACAATCACTTAAGGCCTTAAATATAGTCAGTAGAGAGTCTTGCAGTACCTATTGTTTAACAAGTCAGTAAGGCATTTTGTCACAGACCTGACGAGGTCAAAATATTCTTCCGTTACTCACCTTGTGTTTATCCAACTTTCGTTCCATGCATGCAGCTACCATGTGAGCAAACCCTGGTGAACTGGTTCCCTGGTCCTGCTACTGTTAAATTGCAGTAGTTTAGAGTATTTTTGGAGTATTTTTTGCTCCTCTGAAAGAAGTATTACTTTCACATGTAACTGAAGAGAATGAACCATGAGTAACTTCCACCCGGTGTCATACGTGTTCAGTAGCCCGTAAGACAGCAGGAATAGGGTGATTTTTGAAATACACAGGCCAGTGCTGACACCTTGTGGCTTCATTTCTGAGTTATTCCATCATTTCAGGTATAAATCATGACTACCTTGCTGTTGCCTGCATTGCATGCTTCTGCTTCATAGGCATTCCAGTGTTATCATACTGTGTGTAGGACAGCTTGTGTCTTTGGGCTGTGGTGCCTACCCAAAGAGTGAAGAAGACCCATGAGTGCCTGGGATCTCATGAAGACATCTCAAAAAGCTTCAGCTCAGTAAACAAAATCATGTGTGCTAGTGCAGCAGCTGACAGAAGTTACAAGCTTCTCTCTTACCTGGCTAATACCTCATTTTATATTTCCCTCTACATTGCAGAGGTCTTACCACTTGGTAAGCAGCAGGCACACACATGTTTTCTACTTTCATAGAATCACAAAACAGTTTAGGTTGGAAAGAACCTCAAAAATCATCCAGTCCAAACCCTGTGCCATGGGCAGGGACATCTCTCACCAGACCAAGGTGCCCATAGCCCCATCCAACCTGGCCTTGAACACTTCCAGGCATGGAGTAGCCACAGCTACTCTCTGGGCAATCTGTTCCAGTGCCTGAGCACCCTCAGAGTGAGGAATTTCTTCCTCAAAAGTAACCTAAACCTCCCATCTTTTAGCTTGAACCCATCCCCCCTGTCCTATCACAACAGCACCTCCAAAAAGGTCCCTCTCCAGCTTTCCTGTAGCTTGTTCAGGTACTGGAAACTGCTATCAGGTTTCCCTGGTGCCTTCTCTTCTCCAGGCTGAACAGACCAAATTTTCCCAGTGTGTCTTCCTAGGACAGGTGCCCCAGCTCTCTGACTAGACTTCTCTGAACTTACTCCAACAGCTCTATGTCTTTCTTGTACTGAGGACTCCAGAACTGGATGCAGAAGTCTGGGTGAGGTCCTACATAAGCAGAGTACAGGAGGACAAGCACCTCCCTTGATGTTTCTTTCAAATCAGCCCAGGAAATGTTTGGCTTTCTGGGCTGCATCACATATTGTCAGCTCATGTTGAGCTTCTTATCAACTAACACCCCCAAGTCCCTCTTCTTGGGCCATCTCACATGTTAATGGTAACATTAAACAATCCCTTTCCTGCCTTTTTCATCCCTGAAATACATCCCAAAGGGCCTGCTGCAAAGTTTCTGGTAGCGTAGGACACCCAGTTGCACTACTCTGTGGCCATAAGAATGCCTAAAGCACTCAGTATCAGTGCAATTTCTGCTGCAACAGGCATCTAAAATTCACACAGTATTTCAAATCTTAAAAAATAATAGCTGCTGTCATTGCTGTTGCTTTTTAAATTCCATAGTGGAATTAGGTTTTCAGAGTGTGAGGTAGGTTTTATGGAAGTTACACATCCCCTCTGTTGTTTCCTCAGAGACTGCTTTCTGGAATTTATGGTGATGTCCCTGTTCTCAAGAGTTTGTGTTGTTACACACACGGAGTCAGAAACGTTACACAACACCTAAGAAAGAAACCTCCATGGCATCATGGGTTGGGGGTTTACCAGAAATAACATTTTTAGGTGTTTTAAGTGGTTTATAATGAATCACAGATTGATTTGGGCTGGAAAAGCCCTCTGAGCTCATCCAGCCCAGCCCATGGCCTAATATCACCACATCAGCCAGACCAGGGCACTGGCATGGGTTTGGTGAAACCCCATTTGTCTGTAGTATTCCTGCATCAAATTCTCTTCCAGCACACAAGGAGTTACATTTCCTTTACTGGAGTTCACTCAGGCAGGAGGAAGCTGGGGCTGGGGGAAGCAAGATGTAGCAGCACCCAGGAAAGTGTCTATAACAGCAAGTGGTCTCGGCAAAACAGAGTAAGGATGGTTATTCCTGGGACCTACCAGGCTGGGATCTAACAGCCTGTGGAAGTGGCTTCTTGACACCATGAGAAGCAATATCCTACCAGAGATGACATACTGTGGCTTCCTCACCCATGGATCAATATAATGGAGGGCATTGAACTTGCTGGGAAGTGGTCCACAACCGCAATGCACCTGATGATTGTGATGAAAACCCCAATGATCTGCCCTGTTGGAGACCAATACTAAAAATGCTAGCACAGACTGCTCAATCCAGATATGCTCAAATGACAGCAAAGTGGGCTACAACAAGGGAAGATGATGGCCCCCCACTGTGGCTGACTATATGGATAGAATGCAGCGATTCGATGATGTGACCACTCAGCCAGCTTGGATTGCAGCTGTGAGTAACCAGCCAGGTCAGGTGAACAATCCCCAGAGCTGGGCAGTGAAACTACAAAAGAAACCTAATGAATTG
>VZRI01007253.1:170973-205077 GCA_013397515.1 Upupa epops
GACTAATCCAAACTGCACTGGAAGAAGGAGGAGCCCCAGAATATCTGCAGTACATGGACGACATCATAGTGTGGGGTAATTCATTAGGGTAAGTCTTTGAAAAAGGCAAGAAAGTGATCAATATCT
The DNA here is from genome assembly GCA_013397515.1 of Upupa epops. NCBI lineage: Eukaryota > Metazoa > Chordata > Aves > Bucerotiformes > Upupidae > Upupa > Upupa epops. The sequence goes on from VZRI01007253.1 coordinate 171,100, forward strand.
TGCTAGATATCGGCTTTACCATTAAGAAGAGCAAATTAAGGGACCTTCCAGAGAAATCCAATTTCTGGGAGGTTGGTGGCATGATGGTTGTGTCACATCCCCATAGATGAATGTAGTTGATAAGATAGCATCTATGGTGCAACCTACCAACAAGAAAGAAACACAAGCATTGTGTCACATCCCCATAGACGAATGTAGTTGATAAGATAGCATCTATGGTGCAACCTACCAACAAGAAAGAAACACAAGCATTTCTAGGAGTGGTGAGGTTCTGACCTATGCATATCCCAGGCTACAGTCAGATTGTGAAGCCTCTCTATGAGGTAACCTGAAAGAAGAGGGATTTTGAAGGGGGCTCTGAGCAGCAAACAGCATTAGATCAAATGCGAGATAGCTCATGCAATGGCCCTGGAGTCTGTCTGAGGCAGACCAGAAATCAGGAACATGCAGTACACGTCAGCTGAAGATAATGGGCCAGCCTGGAGCCTTTGCCAAAAGGTACTGAGGGAGACACGAGGTCAGCCCCTTTGTTTTTGGAGCTGGGGATACCGAGGCTCAGAGGCCAACTACACTACTGCAGAAAAAGAAATGCTAGCTGCATATGAAGGAGTCCAAGCTGTATCAGAAGTGGTTGGTACTGAAGCACAGCTCCTCCTTACACCTCAACTACTTGCCTTAGGTTGGATATTTAAGGGGAAAACTCGGCTACACATCTTACCCCTGACGCCACCTGGAGTAAGTGGATTGCCCTGTTAACTCAGAGCGCTCATATCAGGAACACCAATCATTCTGGCATAGTAGAAATGATTACTAACCAGCCAGAAATGGTTTCACCAGAAAACTACGATTTCACCAGAAAAGACAGTGATAGGAGCTGAAGAAGTCCCACCTTACAATGAACTTGCAGATGAAGAAAAATCACATGCCTTATTCACAGATGGATCCTGCCGTTTGGTAGGAAATCAGCAGAGATGGAGAGCTGCAGTCTGGAGTCCCATCAGTTGTAGAGGCAACTGAAGGAGAAGGAGGATCGAGCCAATTTGCAGAGGTAAAAGCTGTCCAGTCAGCTTCGGATATTGCAGAGCAGGAGGGATGGCCATTGCTTTACCTCCACTGACTTATGGATGGTACCTAATGCGCTCTGAGGATGACTCAAAGATTGGGAGCAGAACAATTGGTTGTGTAAAGGTAAGTCAGTTTGGGCCACCAACCTGTGGCAAAAAATTGCTTCCTGGTTAGAAAAACTGACAGTTAGGGTACAGCATATAGATGCCCATGTACCCAAACACTGGACCACTGAAGAGCAACAACAGACCCATCAACCAATTGGAGCAGCTAAAGTCTTCAAGACCAATCTGGACTGGAAGCATAAAAACTAATTGTTCCTGGCCCAATGGGCCCATGATACTTCTGGTCATCTAGCTAGGGATTCTACCGACCGACAGGCATGAGTTAGAGGAGTGGATTTGACCATGGGTGCTATAGCACAGGTTATCCATGATTGTGATATATGCACTGCTATAAAGCAAGCCAAACGAATGAAACCCTTGTGATATGGAGAACGATGGTTGAAATATAAGTATGGAAATGCCTGGCAGATTGATTATATCACCCTTCCTCGGACTCGCCAAGTCAAGCAGCATGTACTGACCATGGTAGAGGCAACCACCAGATGGTTAGACACATACCCAGCCACCTGTGTAACTGCCTGAAACACAATTATACACCTTGAAAGGCAAATTTTATGGTGACACAGCACTCCAGAATGGATCAAGTGAGACAACGGAACCCAATTTAAAATCAACAATGTAAAGAACTGTCCCAAAGAACATGGCATTGAGTGGATATATCACATCCCTTACCATGCACCCGCATTGGGGAAAACAGAGTGCTATAATGGTTTATTAAAAACCACATTGAAGGCCCTGTGGGTTCAATCACTCAAAAATTCAGGTCAACATTTAGCCCAAACCACATGGCTCATAAACAGTAGAATATCTACTATTTAAGATGGCCCCACCCATGTTGCAAGTAATAGAAGGAGATAAAGTTCCTGTTATTTGTGAAAGCAAGCCTTCTGGGAAAAGTCATATAGGTGATTCCAGCTGTAGGTAACCCCATGCCAGGCAACTAGCACCAGGATGAGAAGGCAGGGCCTGAAGCTGTCAGGAAAAGGGTTAGGTTGGATGTTAGGAAGCCCCTCCTCACAGAAAGGGTAATCAGACCCTGGAATGGAGCGTCCAGGGCAGTGATGGAGTCCCCATCCCCAGAGGTGTTTTAAGGACAGCCTGGATGTGCCCTTAATGACCTGGTCTCGCAGATGTGGTCATGGGCTGGGGTGGATGAGATCAGAGGGCTTTTCCAGCCTCAATGATTCAGTGACTCTCTAACATCTCTATTTCAGTGGGCTGAATTCCCGCTAACAGCGCAGGTGCTTCCTCGTTAAATAACTGAAGGCCAGGACTTGTTCAGACAGGATGAAACTCTCCAGCTGGTCCAACCAGCTGCACTCTCTGCCTCCCAGTGACGCTGCGCATTTCTCCGTGTTTTCTGCTCCCGCTGATCGAGGCAACACCGAGGGTCGGAGAGCGTCTCACAGGGCTGCCCAGCGGGATGCTATGAAGGAGCGAAGTGATGGGGTTCTGCCTGGCTGCAGCGCCTCCAGCCTCCGGCAAGAGCACCAAAAGAGCCGGCAAACCCTTAGCAGCAACTGGAGCGGGAAAGGCGGGCCCGGAGGCCGGGCAGAGCGTGCTCACGCCCCTGGTACGGGCCAGGCCCCGGGGCGGGGCGGACCCCGGGGAGGAGCGGGGAGGAGCGGGGCGGAGAACTATACTTCTCCCGCAGCAGAACTACGCTTCCCAGCAGCCCCTAGAAACCCCCTCCCCACGGGCGGGGCGCTCGCTCGTGCCCTCTGCGGCGACACTACAGCCCCCGGCACCCCTTCCGCGATCCAGCTAGTGGCGGCAGCTGCGCGTCTCGTCTCTTGGCAGCGGTGTGTGGAGCCGCGGCCGTGCCCAGCGCCATGGCTGACGGCGGGGAGACCCCGGCTGCTCCCGCCGCCGCGGTTCCTCCGCGCTCTCCGGCGCAGAAGCGGCGTCCGGGCGGCTCCTCCGGCAGNTCTGGGCCGTGCTCTGCGGCACCTTCCTGCACCCCTTCAAGAGCTCTCTGACGGCGCTGGGCCGCCGCTGGCTCGGCCGGCTGCAGCGCTCCCGCACGCCGGTGCTGCTGGCCGCGCTGCTACTGCCCGTCTCTTTTGCCGACTACGGAGTGGAAGCGCTGGGCGAGCAGGTGCTGCGGCGGCGGCGGCTTCTGCTACTGCTGGGCGCCGGGGGGCCACTGTTCTATGGGCTCTACTGCCTCGGCAGCTCCCTGGGCGTGCAGGTGCTGCTGGCACAGGCCGCCCGCCTTTTTTGCCAGGGGCTGGATTACTTCAGCAGCCAGTGGGTAAGTAAAGAAAAGAGGGAGGGAGGGAAGGGGCTGTGGGGGCGGCTGGTTTGGTGGTGGTTGGCTGTGGGCGCCCCTTCACTCTGCGCCGGGGGCTGTCGCGCTCGCACTTGTTGCGCGGCGGCTGGAGTGGGTTAGCGGAACGGAGCTTCAGGCTAGCTGACATCGGTTAGGGGATAGCGGAGCGAAGCTTGAGGTTCACAGGGCACCGCTTGGAATCGCTGTTGCGTCTGTAATGCTATACACTTGAGGAGGCAGGAACTTCCCTCGCATCGCGGCGTTGGGTACCGCCGGGGCTGGGACAGGTCAGAGCCGGCCTTCGCTATAGATTCGCCTGTAAAGGGGCCTCAGGACAGCTGGCGAGTGCAGCCGCCCGGCAGGGGTTCCGCTCAGGCGAGTGAGCGCAGGGAGTTTCTCTGTCGCTGTTCCGTGTCCGTAGCTGAGTGGTGCCCCAGCCTGACGATGTTGGTGATGCGGATGAAGTCCTGGGCAAACATACCCCCCTGAGCTGTAAGATGTGGCTCAAGTGTTGTGAAGTACCAGGTCTGTAAGTGACGTGGGGGTGGGGGCGGAGGCAAGGTATCTTACGGCTTCTTCCTCAGCGTCCCAATACTTTTTTATTATTCTTTAGAGGATCAGATTATGCAAACATAGTTTAAATGCGAAAAAGTGAATCTGTTAATAAATAGCAACAGTAGACTCTTGTTAACCTACACATTTTGCTTACGGTGGTAAGGATTATGGGAGCTAACGTTTGGAAGTGCTGTCTAGCTAAAACCTCTGGCAGAACTAATTTTCATTTCATTAGTTCTAACTAAAAATGCAAAATATGTTATACCTGAAATTCATGCACAGGTGGATGCCCAGAAGATGAGTAAATTGTGCTTTTCTTGAGTTGTGATGTATAGCTGGTGTGCTTGGATTACTTGGTGTTCAAGACTTAAGCAGCTCAAGTTTTTTTAAACAAACTGCACACCTCCCTCCTTCCCCTCTGTGTAGAAGATGACATACACAGTTGATTTAATTGGGTTATATGTGGAGGTAAAACTGATCTTATGTGGACGAGAGAGAGAGAGGGCCAACTATAAAGAAGAAAATCAAGCTTGTCCAGCCTTCTGATTTTTGAGTTCCACATGTTTTTGGATACTGATTTCAGTCTGGTTATTGCTTTGGTGCAGCTGGTGCCTGTTCATATCTCAGCACAAGTACAGGTGCATAGCAGCAACATAAATGTGCCAGCTCTCCTGGATGTACTGAGCAAGGATGCTTTTGAGCTGTTTCTAATGTGAATAGGATGGACTGAAGAATGTGGTTTGTATCTTGAAGGTAAACCTTAGAAGAATAGATTTGCTAGGCTTTTCATTCGGGAACATTGCCATACTGGGAAGTGTGAGGAAAGATGTTGCATTTCTGGTGATTCTGCTCCTAGAACTATAATTAAAACTGAGTAGGTAGAGACACTGCTTTTATGCAGAGGCAAGCTACAACCATCGTCAGCTGTGTGGGGAAAGGACGTGAGTGTGGCTTGGTACTGATAGGATGTTTGTGTTAGTTGTTACTGTTTATTGTATAGACTTCCCTTGGTGTTGGTCTACCTGTCTTTAACACATCAGCAGTGTTGCTACACTAACTGTCTTGGCTCAGTCCAGTTCTTTATTCCAGCGTGGTTAATTTATACTTAAGCTGGGTAAGTGTAAGATCACTAAGGAGGTTTGTGCTGCTTTAACCCCACAGCTATAGCTGCAATGCTCTGCTGCATGTCTGTGCGTGCACAGGGCAATTTTGTTTAGCAACGTCTGATGCTTCTATTCTGCACCAAGGTTTCTGCTACAACGCTCGTGTGTGTTGGCGAATTTTAATTGGGCTGAAGGCAGTAAGCTCCAAGAACCCTTCTGGTTTGAGTTCCTTGGGAAGATTTTGAGTTTGTGTTGGAATAGCTGACCACAGCTTTTCTTAAGCAAGCCAGTTGCTGTAGCTTTGCTAACAAGCTGCCTGCTTCTGTTTCTGGGAGAAGGGGAAACTGTGGGGCTCGTCTTTGCTGAACTGAGTCTGGCATCATCTGTGTGCTTTTGTGTTCCCCTCCTACACCTGAAATTTGCTGTGACCTGGCTTGTATTATCTGGGAGTTGTACAGGCTAACAATTTTATCCATGTTGCAGAGGAGCCTTGAGCTGGATCAGTTAACAGTATTTGCTTTAGCTCCAGTTAAGTGTTTTAAAGCTGCTTACTTGCCATGTTATATTGCAGGACTGCTTGTGTGTGTACAGTGTGCTTGTTAGCTGCACAGGACCTTTGGTTCCATCAACCTGTTCCTCCCTGGGTTCTGAATCTTCTGCATTTCCTTCTGGTGTTTCCTTATGCGATGATTAAAACTGTTTTAGTCTGTAGATACTCTGGGATCAACAAAAGTAACAGTAATTTTGTTCTCGCACTGTTCCTTTTAGTGCCCCACTGAGTGAATCTAGATGTCTGTGGTTTGGAATACTTTGATATGGCATACTTAATTATCATCAAATAAGTAAATATTCCACTTAACCAGTGAGGGGTAACTTCCTGCCAAGGGTATGATGTGTAAATCATTTATTAAAAGCATGGAGAAGCAAAAGGATGCTTGTTGTTAGGACTGAGAACAATTGTGGGGCTTTGGGATTCCAACTTGTTGTTCTCTAACTAATGGTATTTTTATGGTACCTACTAGATCATGTTATAGAGATTGAAATGATCTTCAGCTTCAGAACCAAATGTTCTCCAGATGCTGCAGTTGCGTGTGACAAATACATAGTGAGCTGTGTCTTGGCACCACTGTGTTACAAAGCTTTCTTTTACCGTTGTTCTTAAAGCTGGAAAAGCCATTCATGGCACTGATGAGGGGAGGTTTGGAAATGGCTGTATGCCAACCTCTGTTTTTCAACCCACACCTAGAATTTCACTTAGGAGTCCTGGATACAGTGGGCTGGGCACCGGCCAGTGATCTGACTCTATGAGCTGAAAGCTCTTTTCCAACCAAAATGACTGTCTGAACAGCACTGTTTAAGAGGTGATTGCAAAACAGTGCATTTGAAGAACAAGTCCAGGCATCTTACTCCCACCAGCTCCTTTGCTTTCTCCTTTTTGCTTTACTCTTCTTGCATCATCTTTGAAGAAGTTTCTGTAAGAAATATAGGAGGCTACTGAGCCTTAAAGCTGGCTATGAATTTCATTTGCTTTCCTTGTGCTGACTCCAGCCTTCTCTGTGGGTTCTCTTGCACAGAGGACATGACTTTGCTTATATAGAACAGGGAAGGGAAATGTTTTCCCTCGAAAATGAGGGAACTTTGTCCCATAGTGGACTGAATAAATGAACCCTTCCATGTTTATATGCTCTGGCAGTTTTAGCTTGGCTACCCTGGCAGTTAGAATCACAGAATCATAGAACTATTGAGACTGGAAGAGACCTCTGAAATAGTCGAGTCCATGTCTTCTGAAGTCTAACCTTGGGCTGTCTTGTCATCCTAGTTCTGTAGGAAGGGTGTTTGTATCCAGCACCGTATCCGAGTACAGGAACTTGTGCTTTGTAACAAAAGTTTAAACTACTTTAGCTTGACATTTTACACTTAAGACCAGTGCTTGGCATTTCCTGTATGTTACTGTGTTGTCTCTTTTGTAGTGTTGTTTCTTTTTGTTGGGGCTCTTATTTGTAGAGAAAATAGTTCGTAGACACCAGTAGATGAAATCAATTACACAATTGCTCTACACTGACTCTGAAGTTCATCTTAATAAATTAATCTTGTCAAAGATCTTTCTTCTGTTTCCAGTCATTCTTTCCTGGTTTGTCACAGGCCACCGGACAAGGTCAGAACCATGTGTGCGTCAGTATATTTTTGTGTATCTGCCTGTGCTAGGTACTACTAAATTTGTTCTAGTGGTCAGCACACAGTTAAGAGGATGTAATCAATCTTTTCCTCACTACAGTGCTGGGCAGATCTGCAAGTATCACTTGTCGTGACCACTGTGCTGGATTCCTGTCAAAGTTGATGATGTCCGTTTTGGCTGGTTGACCATTGCTTGCTTTCAGGGAAGTTGTCAAGGCCTCTACCTCTCCATTTGTGTTGGCACTAGATGTCAGCAGTCTCTAAAATAACCCATGCAGACTGAAAATCTCAAATGTACCTCTTGGCAAACATGTTGGGTTGCAGGTTCCAAGATGATTGACTTCAGCCAGTTTAAAAACTGCCTCTGTAACAGAACCCGAAGAGTAGTGATTAACGGTGTAGAGTCTAGCTGGAGCCCTGTAACCATTGGTGTCCCCCAGGGATCTGTGCTCAGTCTGGCTTTGTTTAAAATCTTTATTAATGACCTTGATGGTGGGATAGAGTGTCTCCTCAGCACGTTTGCTGATGACACTAAGCTGGTCTGACCGATTCAGCTGATGGCTGTGCAGCCATTCAGGAAGACTTGGACAGACTGGAGGGATGGGCTAAGAGGAAATGAGTGAGGTATAGTAAGTGCAGAGATTTTCACCTGGGTAGGAGTAATGCAATGCATCCATACAGGTTGGGGGACAATCTACTGGAGAGCACTTCTGTGGAAAGGGATCTTGGAGTTCTGTTGGACAGTTAGTTCTCTATGAAACAGCACTGTGCTACAGTGGCCAAGAAGGCAAATGGAATCAACAAGAGTGTGTCCAGCAGATCAAGGGAGGTTCTCCTTCTCCTCTATTCTACCCTAATGAAGCTACACCTGGAATATTGTGTCCAGTTCTGGGCTCCCTGGTTCAAGAAGGACAGATGTCTGGTTGAGAGAGTTGTATGGAGATCCATGAGGATGACTAGGGGAGTAGAGCATCTGCCCTTTGAGGAGAGATTGGGAGACCTGGGACTTTTCAGCTTGGAGAGGAGAAGATTACGAGGGGACTTAATCATGGTCTATTAGTCCGTAAGGGCTGGGTGTTAGGAGAAAGAGACAATCTCACTTCACTCTTACCCTGTGATAGGACAAGGGGCAGTAGGTACAAGCTGAAGCACAGGAAGTTCCATCTCGGCATGAGAAAAAATTTCTTTACTGTAAGGGTGACAGAGAACTGGGATGGGTTGTCCAGGGTGTGTTGTTGAGTCTCCTCCTCTGGAGACTTTGAAGATGTGTCTGGATGTGTTTCTGTGTGACCTGCCCTAGGTTCTATGGTCCTGCTTGGGCAGGGGTGTTGGACTCAATGACCCCTGGAGGTGCCTTCCCAACCCCTAATGATCTGTGTAGCAGTGTTATTTGGTATCACCTGTGGAGGAGAAAAGGTATTAAAATTCACCTGATGTTGGGAATTTATTTTCCAGCAAAGGATTAGGTTTGACTGTAATGTGGAAATAACTCTAAATGCAAGAAACATGGCTCTGAGGTTTAGGCTGTGTATCATTCCTTGGTTTGGAGTGTTTTGGCAAGGGCTGGTTTGTTTTGGTTTTGCTTTCTTTTCCCTGCTTCTTCAAGCCAGGCAAGCAAGTTTCTATAGCCAGCCCAGCATAAAAAGACCCATACCTGAAAAAGCCCTGAAATATTCTTTCTACTGTTGGTAACAGACCTTCCATTAATTAGTATCATGACTAATAAATTACACAGCCAGATACTGACTGTGAGAACATCTTGTAAAGAACACAGGTCTTGGTTGGTTTTCACAACTTGGTGGAGACCTGTGCAGAGACCATTTGTGGCTTATTTCAAAACAAGATGGGGAGGGCCAGGGAAAGTCTGAGGTATTGTAGTGTTTTCTTTTTCCACCTTTGTTTTCAGTATCCACAGTCTTCTATTGGATCCACAAATTTTCTTCAAACAGCTTGAAATATCTCATGTTAAAAAAAAACCCAAAACAACCCACAACAAAAGCTCCAGAAAATGTTGCCATATTATTTCCAAATGGTAAAGAGCAGTCTGGAGAAGACCAACACCATCCTGTGACCTAACATCACCACAGCCTTTTGGTAGGGGCTGCTTTGTTGGCAGGGCATACGTTAACAAATAAATCCCCAAATGTGGTTAGTCTCAGTCTCCACTGTTTATTGTGGAGTGGTTTTTATGAAGCAGATAGGAAACGTTCTGCTGGATGTTGAGTCTTTTGGGCAAAATTGCAAGGAAAGCAGGGAGTGGGTCTTGGTTATTTTACTTGTGAAATAGACCTCCCTTAACATTTTGTGCCTGTCTTATCTCTTTGAGCTTGTTTAATTGTAATTGTGTTAGATTATAAATGCTTTTGGGGTTTTCTCTGGATAGCTAAACAGCTTTAGGGAGCTGCAGCTGGCTAGATGAACCTTGAGGCCGCTGTGCAACAGAGACTGGCAGAATGAACCTCCTCTTTAAGTAGCAGTGAACTATGAAATGAGCACATGTATAAAACCTTTCCTTTAGAGATTGACTTGCTAATAGGAAGAAAAGGGAGCAAACTATGTGAATCAATACTTTTCTGTATAAATCATAGAATCGTTAGGGATTGGAAGGGACCTTGAACGATCATCTAGTCCAATCCCCTTGCCACAGGAGGATCACCTAGACCAAGTCACACAGGAACATATCTAGGTGCGTCTTGAACATCTCCAGAGAAGGAGATTCCACAACCTCGCTGGGCAGCCAATTCCAGTGCTCAGTTACCCTCACTGGGAAGAAGTTCCTTCTGATATTTACGTGGAACCTCCTGTGTGCCAGCTTGTACCCATTGCTGCTTGTTCTATCACCAGATGACCTTGAGAAGAGCCTGGCTCCATCCTCCTGACACCCATCACTCCCAAATTTGTAAACATTAATGAGTTCACCCCTCTGCTTCCTCTTCTCCAAGCTCAAGAGACCCAGCTGCCTCAACCTTTCATCATAAGGGAGCTGTTCTACTTCCTTCATCATCTTTGTTGCTCTACGTTGGACACCCTCCAGCAGCTCTGTGTCCTTCCTGAACTGGGGGGCCCAGAACTAGACACAATATTCCAGATGTAAAATCAATATAAATTATGTTAAGTCTTGAGTATTACAAAAGAGCTTGCTTCTGAAAAATTGTGCCCAAGCCAGAAGTCTCAAATTTTCTCTACTTTAGCTGGAACTGGAAAGAGATTTTGAGTAACACTGGGGATGTGGTCATGGTGATAAATCTTGTACTTTCCAGCATTGGGCATGGAAGTGAAAGATGAAAGCGCTGAAGCAGGTACTTGAGTCTAAAAGCAGCATCTTTCTGTGGTCTAGTTTTGCCTACAATAGCCTGGCAATTGGCCTGGTAATTTGCTGAGAATGAAGCCTTTAAGACTAGCCTAGATGTATCTAAATCTGGCCTTTTAAATCTGCCGTTATAACCCCAAAGTGGAAGCTGAAATGCAAGTGACGCTGCAGTGGCACAGCAGTTTATCCATGGCAGCAGGCAGCTCTGTTCTGTGTCTGAAAGCAAAACACTTTGTTTGGCTTGTGTGGGTGCTGCCAGATGCAGAGGAGATTGGAGAGATGTGGTCTTTGCTGCTTGTTAGGCTATGAAGATAAATGGCAGAAGGAAGAAGGAAAGGCTACAGGGTTAAATGATCCTGAAAGTGTGGTGTATGGGAGTCGTGTGTGTGTCTATAAATACTGTGATTGAGTAGGCATTTAACATCTCTGGGTACATGGTGAAAGTTAGGCATCTGCAGCTAACTTGAGTTTGATAAATGATGAGTTTAGGGTAGTTAATACTTTGTGCAATGTCTGAAGCATGTGTGTATTAGTTACTTGGTTAACTGCATGCTCTTACACATCGCATTTGTAGGTGTATTTTGCACGATTCTACTTTCAGCACAATAATTACAATTGTTTAATTGCATTGAAAGTAGGCAATATCTTTTATACTTCATTTTCATGTTGTCATCTTTTGAGATGGATGTGTAACACTAAAGAGGCTGTTGACATTCTTGTGAGCTTGTAGCCATACTCACCTGGAGAGCGTTCAGAATTGTGGTAAAGGTTGTATACTTGCCTTTAAAGGGTTAAGGAGGAAAAAAGGAGACTGTTGCCAGGTTAGTGGTGTGAAACCCTAGTCTATGTCCATTTAAGTTAATTTGCTTTGGCGGTTGCTTTCAGCTATGCCCTGTTGGAAGAAGCCCCCCTAGTTCCTGTGCAATGTATTTCTGGCAGCGTCAGAAAGTGCTTGACCATAATGCTAACAGATAAGGAACTGATTACTAAATGGTGTCACTGAAATTAGACCTCTTGCACCACTCTGTTAACTACATAGAGTTTTTAATTGAGGCTTGACAATTGTTACTATTTGATCTCTTCTCAGACATCGCTACTTTAAGATAAGCTATTTCTCTCTGTTCAATAGAAACAAGAAATACCTTTCCTGGGGTAATTTTTTAAGCTGTTAGAAATGAGAATTGGTCAATTATTTTAAGTTACAATGCAAAAAATTAGTGAGTACCCAAGGTACTAGCTTTGAGCTCAGCTCCACACACGTCTAAAAGCAGTGCAGTGTGCCTTGCTTTGGCTGCAAAACACAGGCTTATCCCCTCTTAACCTCCGACTTCGGGTGTATTTGTAATCAGAAACAGAAAATGAGCACATTTACTGAGTCTTTATCATTAAAAGCTAAAGAGGGAAATTGGCTTGATGCTGGAACACGTTGCACAGAGATGCTGCCTGGCTGCTGCAAGGGAGTACGACACCATAGTAGCGCTGAGTTCACTGTTGCAATTAGTTGCGCTGTAGTATGCTTGGTGAATGAACTTACGTTAAGAATCCATGCTGCTAAAGGAGCGCTGCCATAGATTTGGGGTAAAATTGTTCTTACTTATGACTTCAGTCTCAATGCCTAAGGGTTATGTGAGTTTTAGATGCTTGTCTTGAGTCTGCATTTGACCATAAGCATCATGCAGTTAGCAGAGATGATAGCAGTGAGAAGTTGGGCTGATTAGCTTTGAAGAGAAAGCTCAATATGAAAAGATACACAATTCACGTCATGATTTTCCGTGACCTTGTGTGATGTTTGAGCCTTTCTCCTGAGGTTGACAGGGTTCATCATGGCTTTGGCTTGTCTGCTTGATTCAATACAGTGAGAATTTCCTCTACACCAGTTTGGTACGTGGTGGGGAGAAGTCACACAAACCTGCTTTGCACAGGGTCTGTTGCCTTTTCAACAGGAGTCAAGTGCAGAGTAGAGAGGCAAAAGCTCTTTCTGTGTGTTCTGGCTAACTGCTTGTTCTGTGTCTGCCAGGGCATTCTTAGTGTGTGCAGTGACGTCTGGTTCAGCAAATGCTGTTAATAAAAGCTCTGTTTAAACTTCACTGGGATTTCTGGACTTATAAGGTATCCTAACCGGTTATGGATGAGGGTGTTGGAGTGTTTGTTGAATGTGGGCCAGAAATGTGTTTTTCTTCCAAGAATGCAATACTGAGGCTTTTGTTTATAGGCTTTCATGCCTCTGATTTCACATCTTATGCTGAGTGGCAAGTTTTCACCTTCTCTTGCCTATTCTGCTCTCCCCTTTCTTCTTTATGGCATTTCCCAATTTACATGCTTCATCTCAAAATTATTAAATAGAATTGTATGTTGTGATTGATCTGCTGAGCAGTGTTGTAGATGGCAGGTAGAAGCAGCAAAACTGAAGTGACCACATCTGCCTCCTGTTCCGTTGTCACAGATGCTGTTTCAGTTGTGCTTTTCATTAAGTATTTGATTGAATTAGGTATCACAAGTCATTTAAAGGCTTTTCTGTTTGTGTACCAACCCTGCTGAGAAGCAGCAGGTTTTGTTGTGCTGCCTAATGGCTGTCTTTGGCTTAAACCCCCTTTGTCTCTTTGGACTGGAACACAGGAGCTGGCAAGCCACTCTGTGCTACAATGAGTAGTGCTCTGCTGGCTCTGTCGCCTGGTAGCCCGGCTGGTGCTGCTGGTAGCCCTGGTTTTTCTAGGAGGTTCTCGCCTTTCAGTGAGTTCTGGTGTAATTGCTCAGTCCTGGGTTGCAAGATCTTCCTTCAGGGTTTGCAGCCAGCGAAGTGCATAGAACCCCTCACACTAGAGGCATGCTGAAGGCAGACCAAAGGTGTATCCAGCCTACCTTTACACATCATGCCAATTTTGCTTTTCTCCATGGTGGAACAAACCCTTCTGTAATAAATTGGTGGCTCTGAAGTGTAAACTTCTTGAAGAGTTAGAACCTGACCAGTTCTGTCAGTGTGACAGTTGGTATATGTGTCCACACAGAGACCGACACACAGACCCACAGACACAGAGAAATAGAGCCTCTCTGTAATTGTGTATGTATTCATAACCTGTGCCTGTCCTTTCCTTCAAGATATGGACCTTGGTACTTGGTTACCTGCTGATGGTTTCATTCAAGTGGAACACAAACACTGAGCGGTACCTAAAAGCAATCTCTGTCCCTGTCTGGATTATGCTGCTCTTTCACTTAGGTGAGTAACAAGAAGTTACTATTCTAGTGGGTCTGTTGGGATTCTGTTATCTGGCAAACAAAACTACTTGCTGGCTCTTCTGTAGAAGTCTTTGTAATATAGTCTTGGTTGTGTTTTCCATTCTTCCTTTCCATCAATGTTTGTTATGACTGGTTGATGTGGTGTCTTCCTTAGTTTTGCTAATGTTCTGAGTCTGCTTGTGGGGAAAAAACCCAACCCCAAACCCTTTATTTTTCAGCTTCTGTAGCAGGTTCCTGGAGAATTCCTGTGTTCCTCGTTGTAGTTGTTCTGATGACTATAGGCATGCTGCATGAACAGCAGAATGGAAAGGAGTCCTCTGGTAAGGAACAAGTTGCCACCTTTTACTGTTGGAACTTTAACTCAAGTGAGAGAGCCTGGAGAATATTGTTGCAATTTCACTGTTTTACAGATGATAACAGTTTACCGGAAGGTTTTTCATGTGTCTGTTTCCAAGTGGTGTGACTTCCAGTGAATTGAATCCTTGCTTCTTCACAAAACAGCATTGCACTGGGCTGTGTCTTTTCCACAGCGAAGTAGTAACTCCTACTACCAAGCAAATCTGCTTAAGTTTAGAGACTTCTATGTGCAGTGCCAAGCACAAAGCAAGGCCGGGAAATTTGAAATCTGAGGCTAATCTTGACCCAAATGAGCAGTGTGTGTTTAGTGGCTTCTGTAATGGAATGTGACGTAGAAGCTGAGGCAACTCTATCCAGTCAATAGTTTTTGAAATGACTGTTTCCTAAAGCTCTGATTTGTTTTGAAACTTGGAGGAGCTTTAGGTTTTTGCCTATTTGAGTCAATTTTACATAAAAGCCAAAGTCAGGTGCTCCTTTCTAGGACTAGCTCTGTGATTAGTTTGGAAGCCTAAATGATTCTATGAAAGCTTTTTTCCTATCTTGCTGATTTGTTGTTGAAAATCACAATCATTTTGGTTAGTAAAATGGATTATCTGGTATAAATATCTTTACCAGACTGCCAGCAACTGTGAATGACTTGCTCAGTAGCTGGGTTTATATTCTGGCTCCAGGTCTATTGCAATAGTAACAATTACAATGGTGATTATTGTTAGTTATATTAGCAGCATATAGTAAATATTAACAACTTAAATGTCTGTCCTTATAATTGGTGTTGCTTGACAGCTTTGGATATCAAGCAACAAATAAAATAATTACTAGGACTTAAGCTTTTTCTTATATACACATCCATATTTTACAGGGGCAGAGCTTCCTGGGCAGATGATTTCCATTGCTGCTTCAACAATTGCCATGGCAATATCAATGACAGAAGATGAGTCCAATAAAGAAGGTTCCTCACAACCCCCAGGTGACTGAATACTCTGTAAGAAACATTTGAATTTGCTCTAAAGCCATGGAAATGGAGGGAATTAAGAAAAAATTTCAAATTACTCTATCTTCTTCATCCAATCTAGAAACCCCCATTTGTGCTTACCTTGTGAAAAAGGCATTTGTGTTTTTTTGGAATTGTTCAGAAGACAACAGTAGAAGAGCTGTATTGCAAACAATAGTTTACATTTCCCCTTTTGTACGTTTGGAAGGATTGTTGTTTAGCATGAGGGCATGCTTTTTTCTCTATTTATTATATTTGCCCCCCTAGCCTTCTTGTTTTGTTGTACAGGCACACTGGAACAGTCCATCACAGTGACAAAGCCCTGCTTTGTTCCATGTGTAACTGTGGTGTGCTCTGAGTGTCCTGCAGTGAGTTTACTCCACGCTTTAGCTTGAATCATGGTAATTCCATATGAATAGAAAGCTGTAAGAAATGTCTTGAAAACCATGGAAAGAATGGGGTTTAGATGTCCATTAGTGGTTTTGAACCTTCCCATCATTTTTCTGCATAGGCCTTTGATAGAATGCAGTAGTAGAGAAAGAAATGGTATGGAAGTCTGTGGAAATTGAAGGTTTTTAACTATTTCCTACAAGTAGACAAAACAGGGCCATTCAACTTGACAGAACATCTGCAACTTTAATTTGAAATTAAGACTCATCTAAGACTCATCTGCTTCAAGATGGTATCTTGTTGAGATTTGTGTGTGACATGGAAATCATGTTCCAAAGGAGAAGCTCTGTGGTCATGCGGGAGAGGAGGCTTTGAGTGTGTGACTTTAAAAAACTTAATTAGAGGGACTGGAGGAAAAGTCTGATGAAGAGAGGCTGGGGGTGTTTAGCCTGGAGAAGAGGAGACTCAGAAGGGACCTTCTCCCTCTTCACAACACCTTGAAGGAAAGTTGCAGTCAGGTGGAAGTCAGGCAACCAGTGCTAGGATGAGAGGGCAAGGCCTGAAGCTGTGCCTAGGGGAGGGTTAGGTGGGATGCTAGGAAGCCCTTCCTTACAAAGAGGGTGACCAGGGCAATGGTGGAGTCCTCATCTGGCCATGGCCCTTAGTGCCCTGGTCTACCAGATGTGGTGATGTTAGGTTGTGGGCTGAGCTGAATGAGTTCAGGGGGCTTTTCCAGCCACAATGATCTTGTGATTCTGTGAAATGAGAAAGTTACTTCAGTCACCAGGTGAAACAGTGTAAAAAAAGCTTTTCAGACATCTTTCAATGAGATGTAAATGCACCTTCCACCTGTAAATTTGTCAGTATAAGCTGTATTGGAAAATTTGCTTTATCCTTAAATATATAAAGGGCAGCTTTAGACAACTTTACTATTTTCTCATCTTAGTTTTCTGCGTTTTATATAAAAATGAATATAGAACTGTGTGGAATTATTTTCTGAAATACGGGGACGAAACCGAATGGTGATAGTTCTCATCTGCTGTTGCATCTAATCTTTTGTTTTGGAAATGGGATGGGTTTTGTTCAGCTGGAATTTGAACACCTGAGGTCATGCAGCACTCCTGTAAGTGTGCTCTGTAAGTGATGGTGTTACTGGTTGTTGATTGTTGGGGTTTTTTACCACTTGTGATTTTTTTTCTCTCTTTTGGAAAAGGTTTTTTTTTTTAATACTGTTTTCCAGTTGCGACAGCTCTTGGCTGAAAGTACATCAGTTTTACAGAAGGGAATTTTTGGTAGGGAATCTGTTCTGACTTATTTGCTTCAGACAATTAACCAAACGTTTTTTTTCCTTTCAAATTCTGTTCTTCACAGTAGGAAAAGAACAAACCTGAGCTTTCCTGTTCACTGTTAACAGGAATTCAACTACTTTTCCAACAGTAAGTTGGAAGTTAGTGTGATGTTCTATAGGTGTTAAGCATTCTTTTAGTCATCTGCAGTGTCCATAGTAGTGGTAGTGTGGGTCCTCATCTGGATTCCTTTGTGTCCCACCAGGGTCACCACTAACCCTATGGGTTCAGGACCCTGACTATATGTCAACCAAGAGCTTTTAGTGACTGACTCAGTTTGGGCAAGAAAAGCACTGGGATGTTTTAATTCACTCCCCCCACACACCTCAGAGAAAACCAATCACAAGAGACAGACACTTGGAGTTTTGTCACACTGTTCCTACACTGAACTGAGATAAAATGTCTAAAGCATCCATTATAGACAGCTCCTGCATCGCTGAAATGACAGCAGTCGTTCGACTTCAGCCTCAATCCTTGTAAGTCCTCACAATTCAGAATTCTAAGTCTCTCCAGGTCCAGGCCGGTCTTCCTGCTTGCCACAAATTCCGCACCTTAAGGAGCAATAACACTCTCTGAAGCCATAACATTCTCTCTCAGCAGCAGTGATGCAGCTCCCAACAGTCCAAGATGGAGAGAAGCAGTGAAGGTAGTGGAAGTCACTGAGGGGAGAGGAGAAGAGGAAATGGGGCCACTTTTTAAATCCAAACTTTAAACTTTTGTGCAGAAAACATACATAAATTGCAGTGACAGATTCTATCAGCTTCAAAAGCAGAACAGCACCTTTGGTGTGAATGGTGACAACACGTTATTCTTGTGCAGCGGAGTCTTTACCTGTCAACATTAAGAGGCTGCTGCTCTTCTGGTTTTCCTCTCAGTGATTTGCAGGTGTTTTTCTGTCTTGCCTTGCAGTTTGTAACAAATCTAATTTATGAGCTGTGTAGATTTTTCCAGCTTCACATCTTCAGCACGGTTGATAGCAGCCTTCCTTAGGTCTATGCTAACTATGTCAGTGGCTGTCCAGATTGATTTATTGTCAGCAATAGCAATGCTTGTGCTGTATTCAATCTATTATAGAACAGTCAGTGCTTTGTGGGTTTATACTTGGAATTTGTTTGCAAAAAACAAGGTCATGGAGCAGATCTGCCTAAAGGCCCTGCTGAGGCATCTGGAAAATGAAGAGTTGATTACCAGTCAGAGGCAAATCATGCTCAACTAATTTGATAGCCCTTTACTATGGCCGTACAGCACAAGGGAACAAGGGAAGAACAAGCAATGTCATCTACCTGGACTTGTGTAAAACATTTGACTCTGTCCCACCAAGGTACTAAGTGCCACAGCTGGACTCTCTTTCAACACCTCCAGGGATGGAGACTCTACCACTGCCCTGGGCACTCCATTCCAGGGTCTGAGCACTCTTTCTGTGAGGAGGGGCCCAACCTAACCCTCCTCTGGCAGCTTCAGGTCCTGCCCTCGTGTCCTGGTGCTAGTTGCCTGGGAGAAGAGCCTGACCTCCACCTGCCTACAGCCTCACTTCAGGGAGTTGTTGAGAGGGAGAAGGTACCCCCTGAGTCTCCACTTCTTCAGACTAAACACCCCTAGTGCCTTCTCATCAGATTTTCCCTCCAGTCCCTTCNACCCCTAGTGCCTTCTCATCAGATTTTTCCCTCCAGTCCCTTCTACAGCCTTGTTGCTATTCTAGACCCGCTCCAGACTCTCAGTCTCTTTCCTGAAGTGAGGGGCCCAGCACTGCCCCCAGTATTGGAGGGGAGGACTCCGCAGTGCCCAGTACAGGGGGAAAATTACGTCCCTAATCCTGCTGGCCACATTCTTCCTGATACAAGTCAGGATGCTGATGGCCTTCCAGGCCCCCTGGGTGTGCTGCTGGCTCCTGTTCAACCAGTTGTCAACCAGTACTGCCAGGTCCCTCTCTGCCAGGCTGTTCTCCAGCCACTCATCCCCCAGTCTCTAGCTCTGTTGATGGTTTTTGTGGCCAAAGTGTAGGACCTTACAGTGGTCCCTGTGAAAACTCGTCCTGTTGGCCTCTGCCTGTTGACCCAGCCTGTCCAGATCTTTCTGCATCATCTTCTTCCCCTTCCCTCCAGCAGATCGATGTCATTCCTTTGGTTTTTGTAGTTTGTTTTTAGCACTTCTTCCTGTTGATTAAGAGTTCCTGCTTGCTGTTGTTCCTCCTGTTAGTATATTACGTTTTGTACAGAAACGTGAGAAGAAAAGTGTTGAGCAATTGAATTGATGGTGGAGAAATCTCCCTTAGGCATGAGCTTTCAAATTGTTGTTCCTCTTGTGTGTTGTTAGGTGGATCCGTTTGCTTCTTGGTACTCTTCTGCTTCATTAGAAATAGACTGAGAAGTACAGGGAAGCAATAGCCCCTCTACTTCTAATGTCAAAATCACTTTGCTTTTAGGAAAAATTCTGTTTACGGGTAACATTTTCTGTTATTATGAAAATGAGCTCTTGTTACTTTCTCCAAAGTGTAGCTCTTATGATAGAGCTGACCTTCATCCTTTTGAGGTACAGACTGCTTCCTAGCAAAGCAGTTCACCTGAAGCTTGCACTGTGTGTTGCTGCTTTCAGACCTCCTCCTTTCAGGAATGCTGTAATCCCTTTGGGAATATTCCAAAGTCAGCAAACAGCTGCCGTCTGTCATCATCCCAGCTTCTGTTGGATGGGTGAATCACATCTGCATTACTGCATTAGTATGGTGGCAAAGGGTTGATAAGATCTAAAAACAATTCCTCTTGCTTGTACAACACCAGTGTACAGCAACAGGAGAGTGCTCATCCAGTGGCTGAAGCTGTAGAATTTGTCACTTCCCATTGCTTTACACACACATAGATGTGTCTTAGATGTGTCTTGTCCTTCTGTACGTGTAGCTGTGGTGCTCTAGGATAGGCATGGGCTTGGTGACGCCTAGCAGCTAAAGCCATGTGTGTGGAACACAAGTTGTTTGACTGACATGTATGTAGTAAACTGTAACCCAGTTCTTACAGTAGTTCTTGTGCATGGGAGGAAAATGGTCGATGTTGATGTGACCCAAGGCCAATGAAACGGTTGTATGCATCGCTTTCCTACTGCAGCATATACCAACACATCAAATTGCCTTTAATTCTTCAGCATAGAGTCACTTTTCAGGTTTAATGTGTGTGTGTGTGTCCTTTTTTTCATCATAGCTGCAAATTTGTGTGTGTGGGAGGTGTGTGTATTCACCAGCACCAGAGTGGGGCCTGAGTGAGGGTTAATACTGGTGCACTCAAGGAGAGATTTTGCCTACAGCAACTAAAGATGGATTTGGTGTCGCACATACAAGGCAGATTCACCAACTACAATTTAAATGAATAAACAGACTATACTCTCTACACAAGAATTTTAATTGGAACACAATGTTTTAGCCTGAAATGACTGTTAACTGTTTAGAATTCATGTTTCACCTGAATTTCATGTTTGCTGCCTTAGGAAGAAGAGGATGACAATACATCACTTACTGCTCCGTGCTTGCTGTTGTTACTACAGCATGTTGCATGAGCAAGTAATTGAGTGCTTTGTTTGTAATGTGAGGGTTCAGAGGAAGCAAAGTCATAGTATAAAACAGAATGGCTTTCTCTTTATTTTTGAATTTTCTCTAAATGAGCTTTGTGCAAATCTGATTTTTTTTGAGTACTTGAAATAGAAATGGAAGATGTGTTTTGAGATGTCAGATTTCTTTGAACAGGTGTTTTTCAGAGGTTTACAGTTTGTTGTGTTTTCAGTTTATGGCTTGTGATTTCCCTGTGGTGACAGGATTTCTCTCCCAGGCTGTTGCATCTTGTCTTCTCCTCCCACAGTACTTGGTGTATGTGGGGGGTTTACATGATGTAAAAGCTTATTCAGGCAGCCCTGTTGGACCTTTTTGAATTCAGATTGCTGCCAAGGCTGTCTCTGTCCTTTGAAGAGATTAACCCCCTCAAAAACGTGAATTTGATACTAGGGAGCAGCATATTGTGTGGACTCGTAAATGTGATCGTTCCCGCTGCTTTATTTGCGTTTGCTTGTTTTAGGAGCAACAGAAGGTGATCAGCCTCCATGTGCTTCATCATCACACTCCTCTTCATCCGCTTCTGGGAGCAGACATAGACCTGAGGTTGGAACTTTTCTTAGAAAAAAGAAAACGAGTGATATTTACTTCGTCACGCTTGTGTGGGCTATCGTCATTGTCCAGATCTGGTTAAACTTCTGGATTGTGCAGCTACTGCCGGTTCCTTTTGCAGGTAATAATCCAATTATTAACAGTGTATGCAGATGTGTGATGTGAGCAGGATGTGGAGCGATGCCTTTGCATAGCCTTAGGCTTGGAGTTCAATAAAGTAGAAAGGAAGCATTTTATGAATTTTAAGATTTTTCAAGAATCTAGGCCCCATTCTTTCTCTCTTTCCTTCTCCCAAGTGGTTACAGCTCCAAGGGAGGCAAAGCATTGAGAAATCACCACTTCCTTGGCATCTTGAAAGATGATCACACAACAGTTGGGGGTGTCAGCTCTGTGCTTCAGCATCCTGCTGCTTCTTGAGCATGGCCAAACCAGCTGTGTGCAAATCTTGCGCTGCTTTGTTGTGTCTCTTTGCCTTGGAAGAAAGGAGTCTGAGTGGTGACCTCATTCATGTTGATAAATACGGAAAAGGCAGGTGACAAGAAGAAGGAGATGGGCTCTGCTTAGTGTCATCCAGTGATGAGACAAGGGGCAATGGGTGTCAGCTGGAACAGAGGAGTTTCCACATCAGTATGAGAAGNTGCTTAGCGTCATCCAGTGATGAGACAAGGGGCAATGGGTGTCAGCTGGAACAGAGGAGTTTCCACATCAGTATGAGAAGAAACATCTGTATGATGAGGGTGACGGAGAACTGGAAGGGGCTGCCCAGGGAGGTTGTGGAGTCTCTTTCTCTGGAGACATTTTAAACCCACCTAGCCATGTTCCTGTGAGATTTGATCTAGGGGGATCCTGCTGTGGCAGGGGGATTGGACTGTATGATCTTTGGAGGTCGTTTTCCAATCCCTAACATTCTGTGATTCTGTGGTTCATTCTGCTTTTGCGCCTATAGATACAGAATCCTTCAGCTGTTACTCAGTAATGAAGTATAGCTCGCACTAACTCTTAATTCTCATTAAAAAAGATGCCAGGCTCTGTGGACAGGTCACAAGCTGAGTTTGGTACTGAATCTAGCTCTGACGTTAGTTGACATTGTTGCTTCATGTACATGTATATATGTTATCTTGGTATTAAGCAAGTGGCCACACAGCTGTCTGCAGACATTAGAAAAAGTAGTGTTCAGTTGTAAACTAATACTCTTTTTCTGGGGTGAAGAGGGAAGATGGAGACTCTGGTAATGTGTGTAACCTACTATGAATCTGAAGACATCTCCTTCCATTCCCTTGCTGTAGACAGAGTGATTTTCCTAGTTTGCTTTGATGTTGTCTACATTTCTGTGAGAATGCTCATTAGTAGCATTTCAAACATTGATTTAGCACTTCAGTGTAGCCCTTTTACCCAGCTAGCAGCCAAATACTCACCACAATAGCTCCTCCTGCCTTCCCGTGTGGGATTGTCCATGATCTGCAAGACTATAGGGAGGAGGAAGCTCAGGCGTCTTGTCCCTAGACCATGACCAGTTGTACCTGCTGCAGCATCAGTCCCCTATGACCGTGCTCCCTCTGACGGGTGTGCCAGTTCCACTGTGGAGCACTTCCACTCTCCTGGCCTTTTTATTTCCTCTGTTTATCCATTACCCCTCCTTCCTTCGCTGTCCACTTGTTTTATATTCCATCTCCCTCTGGAGTGTTTTCTGCCCTTTATTGCACAGCCTGTCTGGGCTCAGCTTTGCCTGTGGTGAGTCTGTTGTGGAACCACATGGAACCAAGTGGACTCTCCTCATGGAGATGCGTCTCTTGACAGCATGTTTAATATTCTGTTGAGATAGCAGACTGTAGCTGTTAGTGGTAAATGTTAGCAAGTAGCCTTGAAGAGAAAGATCTTGGTGTCCTGGCACACAGCAAGCTGATTGTGAGACCACAGTTTGCCATTGTGGCCAAGAAGGCAAGTGGTGTTTTGATGTGCATAAGGAGGAGGTGTGTGACCAGTAGGTGTGAGGGGTCATCCTCCCCCTCTCCTCTGCCCCATCAGAGGCTTCATCTGGAGTCCTGTGTCCATTTCTGGGCTACCCTAGTCAAGAGAGACAGGGAACTGCTGGAGAGAGTCCAACAGAGGGTAACAAAAATGATTGAGTGCCTGGAGCATCTCTCCTGAGAGGACAGGATGGATTAGCCTGTTGAGACTGTTTAGTCTGAAGAAGACTGGGAGAAGCCTTGATAAATATAAATATGTGCAGGGTGGCTGTACAGACGATGGTGCTAGAGTGTTTCCAGTGGTGCTCAGTGACAGGACAAGGAGCAGTGGGCACACCCTGGAACACAAGAAGTATGAGCAAGCCTCAGTTGGGCCAGGGCAGGAAGGTAGCACTGTACTAGGGCATGGCTGCAGACTGCTGTTGACAGCCTCAGTGATGGTTAGCAAGGGGCAGAGCTTGAGTCAGGAACACTGGATCTTAGAAAATGCAACAACACAAGCCAAAAGATTGGCTTGAGGAGAAAGACATAGGGGAGAGTAGCGTCCGGACACGAGGACAATAAGTGAGCAGGCTTTAAAAATATTCATTTACTGATAGGCAGTTATGTTTGAGGTTATAAACTCTCATTTTGTCAGATTTGGTTTCTTTTTTTTAAGCTTTTTTTGCCAATTTTAACTCTGTTTTGATTTCTTGTTTTAGCTATACATTCCTATTTCTTTGCTCTCTAGCTTCCTCTTGAGCTGCCTTTCCTTTCCCCCACATTGCAGATTTAATTCTACCAACAAAGGCTTTGGATCAGCCTCTTATCCTAAACTAGCTTGGCTCAGGCTCTCCATTTAAGCTCAGTCTTTACACACATTTTAATCTAAACATCAGTATCCAGAACTGGAGCTTGCTAAGCAGTAGCAACAGAGCCAGAGGAAGAGCAGAGCTTTCTTGTGCTGGACTAGAGAACTGGAGATATGCAGGGCATGCTTGTTGACTTGGAGGAGCAAGGGCAGCCAGCAAGAGCCTCGTTGCAGTGGCCTGGAGAAACCCTGACTAGGGCTTCTGCTCAATGCTGCAGAGGACAAGCTGTCATCCTGAGGGGTCAGTGAAGTGGCTTGCCCTGCAGGATGGAGCAGTTTCTTCCCCCTAGATGTGGAGCATGAAGACCACCTTTGTGGAGCTCCAGCAGTAGGCAGATTTCCCAGGGGTTACCTGGCCAGGGGCCTTGCTCAGGGGTGCAGAGGCAGGGAGAAATGTCCCAGAGGCACCAAGCAGTGCCTAGTTGTTGTCCCCCAGGGGGTATGTGTGGGGGTGGGGGTAAAAAAAAAGCTGCTTCCCCCCAGCTGCAGGGCAACAGAGGCCTTTTTGCTTTGCAGTGCATAGGCAACAGGCAGTGAACCAGCCGTAATGGAGCAGAGGACTCCTTACAAGGGGTCATGCTCAGTGCTCGGAGGAAGGCAAAAAACACCCAGGGACCAGTGTGGCCAGTCTGCCCTGGGAGAAAAAAATCCGTTCTGACCGCAGCACTGGCGTTTGGCTACTCCCTGAGCAGGCGAGCAAGACTGGCTTTCTCGTCCCACAGCTGGTCACAGCTCTTAGGAGATTCCCAAGTTCTGTTCTCCCTCACTCTGGAGCCATCACAGTCAAGGGCTTCCAGACTGGCCCAATGTCCTTGTCTTGATTGCTTGGGGCGATCCTTCCTGGCCCTGACATGGTGCTGCATAGTACTGGGGAAGGTGATGGGAGAGCTGTGCATCCTATTTCATAGGGTTGCTCCACAGGTTCCACAGAAGTTGAGAATGGTGAGCTCTGCAGGGCTCCTCAAGCCTTGGTCTTTCAGTGCTCTTCAGCTGAAAAAGCTGTGGTTTTTCTCTTGAACTTTGTGGTTTACAGAAAGTTGAATGAATCCTCAAGTTTTTGCCCCTGTGAAGTGTGAAGAACAGTGATGATTGGTGATGAACAGTGGGATTGGGCTGGATTGCAGCCCACATCTGAGGCAGGTTTAGATGTAGTGGCAGGTAGGACACCTAGGGAGAATTTTACTGGGAGGATTGCTGTGCAGTTTATTGCCATGGATGTTGCTAGTTGTGTGACAGGTGCTCATCATTCCTGATTCTCATCCCAGGCTGCCAGTTACGGTAAATGAGTTTCCTCCCCTCCTCCCCTGCACCCCACCCTTTCTCTGTTTAGTTCTTCCTCACACTGTGCAGTTCATTGCTCTGTGTCTCTACTTTATTGTCTGGAAAGACATGTGTTGTGTGACTGGGGGGGGTGGGGGGGGGTTGAAAAAGACCTGTGGAGACAGTTTTGTCACACTGCTCCTACACCGAACTGAGATGAGCTATCCAAAATATATTCATTATAGACAGCTCCTGCTTCTCTCTCAAATCACGGCAGCTGCCTGACTTTACTTTTGATCCCAAATAACCTTCAAGGTTCAGAATTCTCAGTCTCTGCAGGTCTAGGTGAATCTTCCCACTGGGCATAAATTTTTTGCAACCTGAGGTGTGATACCCTTTCTCTCAGCAGCATCAGCAATGCATCTTGAAATGATGCAAGATGGAGAAGGAGAGAAGTGATGATGATGGTTAAAATCACTGCGGAGGGAGAAGAGGAGAGAGTGGGGGTCAGACACTTTTCTACTTTTTAAACCCAAGCTTTAAACTTTTCTGCAGAAAACACACAAATTAGATACATAATCATCATCGTTGGAAAGGACCTCCAGGATCATGAATCCAGCATCTCCCGGTCCCCTTCCCTGGCCCTGCTTCAGTGCCTCTATCTTTTTTACACTGTGGTGCGCAAAACTCAAGATGGCATCTGCTGAGCGCAGAGTACAGGGGCACCATGACCTCCCTACTCCTGCTGGTATACAGATTCTGCTCAGCTTTTAAAGCAGAACAGTGAGGAGGAGTTTGATCTTTGACTCCAGGATGGCTGTAGTTGCTATAGAAGAATTTGTGCTGTTTCTGGGCATTGTGGGAAGCAATGACGACAGTTGGTCTGTAGTTCTCCAATAAATGCAGAAAATGGTAAAGGGATTAGAAAAGAAATGTTAAACTCACTAGAAGCAGAGTTTAGGTGGTTTAACCTACTGTTTAGAAATGCCTGATTGGTGGGGAGGAAAAATGGAGCAGAGAACAATTAATGGTTTAAGCTAGTATTTGTCAGGCTCAGGCTTGAAGTACGTGTATGTAACTACAGTGGATGAATACTTCTACCAGTCATTAGGTCTCAAGCAGTTGCCCATAAACTCAGAATAGAAGTTGAGAGTATTTGTGACTTGCCTTCACAGTGACACTGAGCCACTAAGTGCTTTTTCTTATGTAAGAAATGACAGCAAGGTGCTCTTTCTTGTGTAACTGAATATAAGTAAATAACTGCAAAACTATTCTGAAAGGGCAGTGTAATGATGATGGATGATCTGGTTAAGTGTCAGAAAGTGAATGCTGATGCTCTGGATTGTTAAAAGAGAGGTGGTATTACAGGTACTTGGTAGTGAATAATAGGAAAGTTTATAAATAAGTGTGGCCAGCAGATTGAGAGAGGGGATTATGCCCTTTGGCTCTGCTCTGCTGAGACCTGATGTGGAGTCCTGGATCCAGCTCTGGGAGCCCTTAGGACAGGAACCTGATGGAGCATGTCAAGAGGAGGCCACAAAAATGATCAGGGGGCTGGAGCCCCTCTGCTCTGGGGACAGGCTGAGGGAGCTAGAGTTGTTCAGGCTGGAGAAGAAAAGGCCAGGGGGGAAACTCATAGTGGAGGGCTGTCCTCTGAATGGGACTACAAGGAAGCTGGGAAGGAACCTTTTACAATGACAGGGAGTGAGAGGATGTGGGGTAATGGTTTTAAACTGAAAAAGGAGAAATACAGGTTGGAGATGAGCAAGAAGGTCTCTAGTGTGAGGGTAGTGAGACGCTGGAAGAGGTTACCCAGGGATGTTGGGGCCACTCCATCTTGTAAAGGTTAGATGAAGCTCTGGACAACCTGATCTAGTGGGAAGTGTCCCTGTCCGTGGCAGGGGGGTTGGAACTCAATGATCTTTAAGGTCCCTTTGAACTCTTAACCTTTCTATACCTGGCAACTGTTCCAGTTTAAGCAGAATAGTAACTTTGAGAGAGAGACCCTAAGAAGAATGCTTCTAGTATGTAGAAAGGGAACCTAAA
Source organism: Upupa epops (assembly GCA_013397515.1). Classification (NCBI taxonomy): domain Eukaryota; kingdom Metazoa; phylum Chordata; class Aves; order Bucerotiformes; family Upupidae; genus Upupa; species Upupa epops. The sequence continues at coordinate 198,287 of VZRI01007253.1, forward strand.
CTACAGCTGAGTGAATGAGTGCAGCATTAGTTGGCATCACCCCCACAACTGGTGTACACTCAGTTATTTTAGAAGCTGTTATTTAACCACTTGTTCCAAAATGATAGCGGGTTAGAAGGCTGTTTCAGATATGCTGGTTAGCAGGTAAGGTGCAAGCTCACCCTGGTTTGCCAAGCAGCAGTTTGTGCTTTACCAGCAGTTACATTTCATCATACAATGCTTCAACCTGTAAGTTAGGTGCTGTATTTTGTCCTGTGCTTGTATATTTGCCATGTGATCTTTAGTAGCATTCTGTCTGCAAAAGACTAAACCCCATGTTTTCCACATGGTGGTGCCCAAGGGTCAGGAAAGTCTTTTGCTTGAAAGAGCCCAGTGCAGAGCCACCAAGATGAAGGGAAGGATGGAGGAGCTGGGTCTCTTGAGCTTGGAACAAAGGAGACCGAGGGGTGTCCTCATTCATGTTGATCAACATGGAAAGGGCAGGTGTCCGGAGGAAGGAGCCAGACTCTGCTAGGTGTCATCCAGTGATGGGACAAAGGGCAACAGATGTCCACTGAATCAGAGGAGGTTCCACATCAGTATGAGAAGAAACATGTGCATGATGACGGTGACAGAGCACTGTAAGGGGTTGCCCAGGGAGGCTTTGGAGTCTCCTTCTCTGGAGACATTTTAAACCTGCCTAGCCATGTTCCTGTGTGATTGGATCTAGGGGATCCTGCTGTGGCGGGGGATTGGACTGGATGAACTTTGAAGGTTGTTTTCAAATCCCTAATATTCTGTGATGCTGTGATTCTGTAAGCTAACTCTGTTATGATACTAAATTTGCTAATTTGCTAGTGGTTCTGGAAGATGACCTGTATTTCTTTTCAGTCCTGGGCAGCTAGATAATTTGAGTGCTGTGATATTTGTTGAAATATTTGCTGTGTTTCTATGTTTATTCATTGCTATTAGAGGTCTGTTAGTTTTCTAGGAGAGCTGTGTGTGTACCATGTTTTTTTTTGCTTGTACTCTCTGGATTGTGATTATTTACAAGTTGTTTACAAATATTCACCAAGATTGGGAGAGCAGTGCAATCCAATCCGTAAGCCTTATGCTGGTTTCTGGGCTTTATTTCATTGCAAGTAAATGGGCATGGGCTTTTATTTCTGTAACTATATCTCTAGTGTTGTTGAAACTCTATTTCACAGTGGATGTATGTTAGAGATTTTGGAGAAAAGGTGTTTGTGGTAGCCAAATACATAGATTTATTGGGGGGGGGACACGGACGGACGGACAGGAGAAGTTGTAGTTCTTCTACTCTCTTGTTTTGAGGAGCAGTATGGATTGTTTTTCCTGATGTTTTTTTGTGATCATCTTCAAAGCAAGATAGAAAGCTGATTTCAGTAGTCCTGCCTCAGCTGAAGGTTTAAAGGAACGTTTTACTGTGGTGTTAGACTTGATTTGTCTTCAGTTCTTACAGGAAGGATACAGCTATACTGGAATGGCACCTGCTCATATGAGGTCTCACTCTAATCGGGTAGTACAACAGGCACCTGCCTCCTGCTGCCATCTAAATTCACAGAATTACAGAATGATTGAGGCTGGAGAAGCCCTCTGAGGTCATTCAGCCCAGCCTAGGACCTAATATCACCACATGGCCAGATCACTAAGGGCCACTGCCAGGCTGCCCTTCAACACCTCCAGGGATGGGGACTTTACCAGTGCCCTGGGCAGTCCATTCCCTGAGAAAGGGCTTCCTAACATCTATCCTAACCCTCTTATGGCACAGCTTCAGGCCCTGCCCTTGTGGATAAATACAGCTGTAAAGCGAGTCAGAAGATGATCCTTAAAACCACCAGAAAATTCTCAGATGATTTCTAATAGTGGAGAATAGAAGATTGGTTTGGTGGTTTTTTTTTTTCCCTTTCTTCCTTTTGTTTGTTGGTCTGTCTGAGTGCAATGCACATGGAGTCTGGTGGTGAGCCTCTCGAATCTCTAACTAATTTCATTCTTGTTACAGTTTGGGCGCTTAAAAAACTCGTGGTTCATTTTGGAGTTTTGAACTTCATGGGAAACAATTGCAAAAGTTGGTGGCAACTTATTGAAAATTTTGTGAAGGAACGTCAGGAAGCTCTTGCTCCACAGCCTATCCGAGGGCTCGGAAGAGTCATACTAAAGCTTGACAGTAAGGTATTTCTGCTCGTTTCCTTAAGCAACTGGAAAGTTTGTTTTATTCTCTGTTCACAGTATGCTGAGATGTTTTAATTCTAAGATGAATGTCCCTAGTGGATGTGGCTCTGGTGTAATGCTGTATTTGAAACCACATCTCTTCTGTCATTGTTCACACTTAAACCTTGGTAAAGGGTTATCTGCAGATCTTTAGAGAAGATGTTGGAGTTAGCTTCAGTGGATTTCTTGCCTCATTTATGCAGAATCCAGTCACTTTAACTGATTACATTTTTGAAGTGAACGAGTTTTCATCTGAAGGATGAGATATTCCTGCTTCTCTTATGAAACCTGAGTTTGAAAAGCAACCCATTTTATTCCAGAAAGAACTAGCTTAAGCTATTTCAAGCATGTGTGTTTACACTTTGTTCAAGTAAAGTTGTACTTGGTGGCCTGGTGGCATGGAAGGGAGGCTTCTGTAAGAGAAGAAATATATGGGATAATATGCTTGGGAAGTGATATAGAGTAATCCTTCTGTGCTCTCCTGCCTTCTCTCCATCAAAAGTAATCTGACAGGTTATGTGGTGATAGCTGTAAGAATGCGCTTTCAGTACCTGTTGTTGAAGTAGCATCTGCTTTAGAAAAAGCCTTTACCTCATATTTCCTGCAACTATGAAGCTGCACCTTGCAAGTGTCAGAGCATCTGTGCCTCAGCAGATCCATCTGCAGTTCATAGCTTTGAATTCCTACAGGAAAAGGAAGAGCTTAAGATCAATCTGGTGGGTTAATAGATGTCAAAGGTAAACAAAAACATGAAAGTGGCTGTAGGAAGCCTCTTGATGAGAGGCTTCTGAAGACATTGGAAAGAATTAATGTGTTAGGATGCAAGCTTATAGTACACAGACCTCATGAAAAGCTGCTTCTCTTTCAAGTGAAAATACTCTCTAGGCACAATATCATAAATCCTGTAGGTGCCAGGTTAAGTGTCCTTGTATCGTATAACTATACAACACGGTGTCCTTCCTAATTCCACTAAGTCTTTTCTCCTTGAAGAAGGTAGGGCTTTTGTAATGTGCAGCAGAACTTCCCACGCTTCACCTTAAATGTATTTCAGGTCAGTTTACATTTGTGTTGTTCTTGACTAAGAACATTTTGTATGACAACCATACTTGAGTCTGTGTTGTGTGCATTAAAGCTCTTCAAGCTCTTCTAGCTTGAAGGACACTTGACACTCGGCATGATTCTGTTGTCCTTGTCTGTGCCTATTCTAATTACAGTTCATTGGGCTTTCTTATGAATGGCTTGAATTATATGTGGTATTCCAGTGCTTATCCCACCAACACTTCAATACCCTTTAACTTTGGCTATGCTTAATCTGTGCGTTGTAGGATCATGGATGCACTTTACCTGAGAATCTGGGAAGCAATGCCGTGGGGTATTGACAGTTGTGATTTTGTGGGGACAGGGAAAGGAGAGAAATGAAAATGATGTCTTTGCAAGTTGATTTAGGAAAGAAAGCTCACCTATGTTGAAGTTAGTTTATCAAGTGTTTTGGCTTTGGTAGGTACTGTGGAAGAAGTTAAAAGATGCAAATGCAAAATAGAAACTAATGGAGTGAATTATTGCAGCCTTATCTTGCATGCATGTGAAACAAAGGACTGAAAATTCATACAACTTTGAGCAGAAGAGAAGTCCTGATCAAGAGAAAAGCAAGCAGAGCATGGAGCCGCTTTTGACTGTCTTTTTTAAAAGGTTGTGCAGGCCTGAATTAAACATGGGATATGGAAATGGGATGTCCTTGCTGCATTCCTTAGTCCTGGGCTGTACATTTGCCCCAAGGAGCCAATAGGCACAGCAATTCAGAAGAGAAAGACTTCCTGAAGGAAAGAATAGAAAGAGTAGGGTGGGGTGGAGTGGGGGTGTGTCTGTTATCAAGTTATCTTGGAACCTAATAGATACTGTGCCATGCATGCTCTTACCAGCAGTCAAGAACTAATTGTTTGCTTCAGTCACATTGTTTTAAAAAAAGACAGTTCTAGTTCAATATCATGACTATAGTTTTATGTTGGTTAGAGTTTGCAAGAGAGTTTAGCAGCAGAGAGGATTCTCAACTGTAAGCACTGATTTGACTGATGAAACAGTGCTGGTATTTGGCACGCGCACTTTCTGGCAGATTTCAGTGAGTCACGTAGTGACTGGATGCTCTTTCTAGCTATAGTGGCCTAGAATGTAATATATGGAGACAATACAGATTGCCTGGACTTGGGATGAAGTCGCAGCTTGGTTCTACTGCTACCAAATTTAGCATGAGGTAAAAGCAAGCACAGAACAGGCAGAATCTCTACCAGACCACCTGCTATTCTAGGAGATAGTTCCATAGTCATGAAATATCTTCTGTAAGTGCATTTCCCATAAAATACTGGGAAAGTGACTGTCCCCTTTTTAATTTTGCATGGCTTCAAGTTTAGAATTCAGTGGTAGCCTGTAGACTGATGACATTTGTAGAACAACTTTTAACATCAGTATTGGTAAGGTAGAAGACAGCTAGAGACTCACAGTTGTTTCAAACAGTAATTAAAAGAATATTATTGGTTCTGACACATAATGTCATTTCCTAGTTACAGTATAGAATCATAGAATCCTTGTGGCTGGAAAGCACCTTCAGGATCATCCAGTCTAGCCCTCATCCCAACATCTCCCTAACCCTTAGACCATGGCCTCAAGTGTTCTAGGTACTTGTTTTTTTAAACACCTCCAGGGATGGTGATTCTACCACGTCCCTGGGCAGCCTGTTCCAGTGCCCAATCGCTCTCTCAGAAGAGAGCTTCATCCAAAGATCCAGTGTAACCCTCCCTTGGTGTAGTTTGAGGACATTTCCCCTCATCTTATCATTAGTAATTTGGGAGAAGTATTTGTGATGCAATTCAGAAAGGCTGAAATTAGAGAAAAACACAAAAGCTTTCCTTTCACATGCTACTGGGCAGGCTAACAGCAGAGCTCTAGCTTTTACTCTATTGGAGTTGAAAAAGGAAAAAAAAACTTGGTTATATTTCTCAAAATGACCCTAGGGTAGTGAGTTTGAATATGTGAAGTTACAGGTAGAAGTATGCTATTGAAGAACTGATAAACAGCTTTGACTTTTCTCACTGACAGATTATTCCACAGGTGAGGATGCAAAGTAGAAACAAATCTTGCATTGCCAGTCTGAAGCTTTTGAAGCTTTATCATTGGTTTTATCATTGCTTTCCACTGTGACTCTGTCTATGAACAGGAATAGCTAGAATTGGGTGCTTCATGACATACTGCATTTCCATATTTGCTAATATTCATGTCTCTTTGTAAATCATCTTCTTGCTTCTGGTAGAACTTAATGAAGATTCTGATATTATGATTTGTTTTAATTTTATATGTCCTTACATGATGCTTTAATTGGGAGCTAATACAATTTCCAGTCACTGGTCTAAACAGTAGCTGTACTGAGCATTTGATTTATCATGTTTTCATGGAGAAGCAGGCTTTACTTACTCTTAACCTCTACTACAGATGAATCATAGTAATATTAAGGCTTTTCACTGTTGTGATAATTTTGATTAGTAGTAATGGCTAGAATTAAGAGGGTCATTATACAAAACCTAGGTACTGAAATGGATCTTCTTGAGTAAGATGGGTGAGAATTGGTAAGGAACTAGAATGGTAATCCAGAAGGGGAAGTGCATTTTTCAGATGTACATCACAATGTATCAAAATGACCTGAAATCCACACATTCACTTGACCTATCATTTTCTGTTGTGTCTCTATCGATTTATTGCACGATGGTGGTGTACCATTTAATTTGAATGCTGCAACATGAATGTGGTTCTAAGGAGCCTTACTTGTTTAACAGTCACTGACATGCCAGGAGTGTGTAAAAATACATAGGGAACTGCCTCAATGGGACTGTTAATGCAATAAACAGGTATACTGTGATCCGTTTTGGTGTTTTCAGTGAAGGTACTTCTGCAAGTTGTGCTCTGCAGTCTGAAACATGAGCTGTCAGTATAGCTAAGCTGGAATTGCCTAGAGTGTGCTGATAGCTCTGTTGATATCATTAAAGTTGTTTGCATTTGTTATTCCCCTCTTCGTTTCAAAAGTGCACATTAACAGTAAAAATCTATATTCTTGCATTGCAAGTTGCGATCTTTTTCTTCCTATTGCAATTTACCTTTGTGTCTTGAGCAGTGTCATTTTCATTCTGTGGATGACTTTGCCTGCTTCTCATTGCTTTTTTTTCCCCCCCACTATTAGTGTATTTTTCAATAATGTTCCACTGTGTTGTCTTTTTTCCTTCCATCTTCCCCTGCCACTGACAAGCTGTGGCACTGGCTTAATAAGAAGGTAAATACGCTAAAAAACTTTGATTCCAACTAATGGATTCTTTGGTGGTGGGGTGGGGTGTTTTGGGGTTGTTTTGGGTTTTTTTGCAGCATGAATTCTCCTTAACATGCCTTGCTTCTTACTGTTCTCTCCCAAGTGTCTTTTCCTGCTCTCAATATAAGCTACTGAAGGTCAAAAATTTCTACCTGGTCCCTAGTCTTCTCCTGTAGTTAATGCCCCTGGCTAACTGTTTTGTACAGCAGAAGACTGCAGTAAACCTTCAACGGGTAGT
>VZRI01007253.1:208547-221552 GCA_013397515.1 Upupa epops
CCCCCCCCATACTGTGTGAACTGTGTCAGGTTCTTGGGTTTGTTTTGTTGAGTTGCTATTGTCATTTTTATTACACAATTACAGGATGACAGAATGATTGAGGCTGTAAAAGCCCTTTTGAGCTCATCTGTTCCAGCCCATGACCTAACATCACCACATTGGCCAGACCAGGGCACTAAGGGCCACAGCCAGGTTGTCTTTCAGCACCTCCAGAGATGGGGACACCACCACTGCCCTGGGCAGTCCGTTCCAGGGTCTGATTGCCCTGCCCACTCGTTCTCATACCAGTTGTCTGGGATAAGAGCCCTACTCCCACTTCTAGCAGAGAGCAGAGCCATAAACATTCTTTAATATTGTTTTCTGTCTTCTATTCTAAGAGGTTTTGTCAAAGAGCTGCTTGAAACTTTCTTTTGTTGTCTTGACAAGCAAGAATAGTATATGATCTTGTCATTGAACACAGAGTGTGTGTACCTCAAAACATGGAATGGGCTCTGTTTGGCTACCATAATTTTTTGTTTAGATCTTTGTGGCCAGAGTCTTCAGAAAGAATTGCTGCAGTTGGTGCTGGAGGGTTGCTCGTGTCAGCAGACTTGAGACCTCCTAAGCACCGTTCTGTCTTTTCTAATTTAACTACTCACATGACTCATTTCAGCACACCCTGAGATGTGTCCTGATTACAGACTTCCCTTTACTGTTACTGGATGTTATATCCTCAAGTATTAACTCAGCTAAAGGCAAACGTCAGTGAGCCTATGAAAGGTACTGGGGTAGATCCTGATAGGTAGTGAACCTGTTGGAAAAAACCCCAAACAGCCCGGGTGATTTTACATAGATATCACCACAAATGAAGCAACTATACAGGTGTGCTTCACTCAGTGGGTCGTGCTCTGAATAAAATGTACTAGCAAAGCTGGTGTTCTGATGGCTGTGCCATGTGAGATGTGAAAATACAGATTCATGGAAGGTCTATCCACTGGATGAAATTTAGAACCTGTTTAGATAGCGGAATCCTTGGTTGTTAAATGTGAACTGTAGTTCTGTGACAACTCAGTCACAGAACTCAGTGACTGTAATGTGGTGTGGATTAGCACCCAACAGGTAAAGCAAGAATTGCTTTCAAATTACTCATTGTCATGTTCATAATCTTAAAAACCTATTTTTTACAGTGAGTGAAGTAAAATAAATGTTGATACCTTTCTGTTCAAAACTGACACTAAGGATGGTGTTTTTGTGGACAGTCTATCACAAACCAGCAACATTTTGGTTGGATTTTCTAAGTGTGACCTTCTGTAGCTTAGGAGCCTGGCTTTTGTTTCTCTTTGCATAATCTTGGATGTTGTAGCCTCATCGGCTTCCCGCTGTTGACTAACCTTTAGATTAGAAGCTTGGAACTGAATTTAAAAAGCCATAATCTCTGGCTAATGACTAGTGCTTAGTCCATGTATGCTTGCCTATGTGTGCGTGCCTGGGCTTTGCAGGAAGGGAGGCCTGACAGGGTTGGGGTAAGAATGACGTTGGGACCTGATGCCTTGGTAAGTACTAGCGTGCAAGGATTGAACAGGCTAATTTAGCTGTGGTAACATAGCTCCTGGGTGCTGGTTAGGGTGAGGGTGCAAAGGTGAGTACTTCCTCAAGGACTGTGGTGGACAGAAATGGAGGAAAGAATGAAAGTTTAAGATCAGGCAAAAATAAAGGACTGAATAGATCCCTACATGAATGTTTTCCATCTGCTTTTACTTCTACAGTACTCAATCCAATTTGGTGTTCTCCTGCAATATGTCTGTACCAGTTGTGTAAATCCCTAAGACTGCAGTGAGGGCGCTAATTGTGGTACCTGTAGGCATAAACCCAAGGTGGACTCATATGGCTGAGGCTGCAGCCTGTCCTGGTGCAACATTCGTGCTGCCATGACTTTACTAACTGCATTAAAGGTAATGCAGGCTTTATGTGTGTAGCAACCACACCTCAGTGTAGCCTAGAATCACCCAGCTTGGAAAAGAACTTTACGATCCTTGAATCCAACCATTAACCCGACTGTCCCAAGCCCACCTCTAAACATTGTGTATGCATGCTCCAGCCTGCAACAAGGAGTGGCAAGGATTGATCTCCTACTTTGTGTGCCAGTTCAGAGAGGGTCTTCATTCTGATCTTTCTATCTTTTGGTCTTCAGCAACTCCTAGAGCATCCAACTTCAGTTACAGTGGAATTTCATCTGTTGGCTACCCCTTTGCACAAAGTGAGACCAACATTTTTTGAAAACACAGAATCGGTTACTGAGGCTGGAAAAGCCCTCTGAGCTCACCCAGCTCAGTGCATGAACTAACATCATTGGCTAGACCAGGGCACTGAGGGTGACAGCCAGGCTATCCTTCAACATGCCCAGGGATGGAGGCTCTACCACTGCCATAGGCAGTCCATTCCAGGGCCTTTCCCTTGGCACAGCTTCGAGCCTTGCCCTCTGGTCCTGTTGCTAGTTGATTGGGAGAAGCGTGCAATCCCCGCCTGACTACAACCTCCCTTCAGGGAGTTGTCGAGAGGGAGACAGTCCCTGCTGAGCCTCCTCTTCTCCACGCTAAACACTTCCAGCTCCCTCAGCTTCTCTTCATCAGACTTCCTTTACTGTGGCAGTACCTGCAGTTTCTTGGGTGCAGTGATTTTGATTAAAATGTTAAAGAATCACAGAATAATCATGGTTGGAAAGGACCTCCTAGATCAGCAACCATCCCCACACCAAGAAGAAATCTAAATACATGATCAATCAAAAATCACAATCCCTTCTCTGTCTGCTATTCTAGCAGGTTGTGAAGCACCATGTCTGCATGGTTCTTAAACACGGATACAGTGCCCAACCACTCTTTCTGTAGAGAATTTCTTCCTAGTATATCTCTAAACTTCTCCTACCTCAACCTCACTGTTGCCCCTGGTTCTTTTATTAGTCACCAAGGGGAAAGAGACCAACATCCACCTNCAGTCCCTGCTGAGCCTCCTCTTCTCCACGCTAAACACTTCCAGCTCCCTCAGCTTCTCTTCATCAGACTTCCTTTACTGTGGCAGTACCTGCAGTTTCTTGGGTGCAGTGATTTTGATTAAAATGTTAAAGAATCACAGAATAATCATGGTTGGAAAGGACCTCCTAGATCAGCAACCATCCCCACACCAAGAAGAAATCTAAATACATGATCAATCAAAAATCACAATCCCTTCTCTGTCTGCTATTTTAGCAGGTTGTGAAGCACCATGTCTGCATGGTTCTTAAACACGGATACAGTGCCCAATCACTCTTTCTGTAGAGAATTTCTTCCTAGTATATCTCTAAACTTCTCCTACCTCAACCTCACTGTTGCCCCTGGTTCTTTTATTAGTCACCAAGGGGAAAGAGACCAACATCCACCTCTCTACAACCTTCTTTCAGGTAGTTGTAGAGAACAAGGAAGTCCTTCCTCAACACTCTCTTCTCCAAACTAAACCTTCCCAGCTTCCTCAGCCTCTCCTCATACAACTTGTTCTCTGACCCCCGCATGAGCTTGGTAGCTCTCCTCTGGACCTGTTCCAGCATCTCCATGTCTTTCCTATAATGAGGGACCCAGAACTGAACACAGTATTGAGATGAGGCCTCACAAGGGCATGAGAACTTCCCTTTTCCTGCTGACCACACTATTCCTCATCCAGGCCAGGATCCTGTTGGCTGTTTTGGCCACCTGGGCACGCTGCTGGCTCACATGAAGTCAGCTGTCTACAAGCACCCCCAGGTCCTTTTCTGCTGGGGAGCTTTGGAGCTGCTCATTCTGTAAGACTAGTCAGCAGATTTCTTTCACCTCATGACTTAGAGATTAAATAGCAATTAGTTTAAACTTTTTAAACCAAGAAATAACAAGGGCAGCTTTAATTTTTAATGGCTTTGGTTTGACGTTCCAAGCTGTGAAATTTCTGTCCCCTGGCCATCCATTGTTTTTCAGTGACAGTTTTAGTTTCAGACCCTTAAAGATTTTTATTCCTTGCTTCTCTGGCACAATCATGGAATCATCATGGCTGGAAAGGACTTCTAGGACCATCAAGTCCAGCCCTCATCCCAACATCAATCCTTAGATTTCTGTGCGGCTCAGAAGGGCACAGCAAACCTGTCCTCAGGCTTATTTTCCAGAGAGGAAACAGCCCCTTATAGCCTCTGCTTGGAGTTTTTCGGAAAGCTGTGGTACTGCTGCAGGCATGAGCCCTGCTCTAGCACTGGCAGAGCATTTCTGATGGCTGAAATATTTCAGCAATGCTGAAAACTGTTTAAAATGCCAAGGACAAAATATTTTGCTGATTCCTTCATGTTCTCTGAATTCCTTCCTACAGGCCCCACTACAGTGCAGATTTTGCTATGAAAGCTTGCTGGCTCAATACCCTGTTTCTTTTAAAAGGGTTTTATTCCAGTTTTTATAGTTCTGAGCAACAGTTCTAAAATGTTAACTGTAATCCTTGTGGTAAGTTAGATCAAGCAAGGAACTGGCTGTAAAAGAACTTGTTTGAACATTATTGCTTAGTATAAGTTAACTGCTCAGATGCTGTAGGATGAGCACCAAGAGAAATCCTAATATTGAATAGGAGCTATAACTCCAGTGTTAATCAGTTCAACCATCACACTGCGGTCTCTAGCATTCTGCTGTTCCAGGGCCTATTTCACATGTAGGGGCAGGGTAAATAATAAAGAGCTAGGGTAAACCATCAGCAAGTGTATTGGTAGTTTGGTAAGATCTCTAAAACGTTACAGGCTAATTGCTGACTATGGAGCCCATAGAGTCATGTGGAAATACTTTAATCTACTGCACATTGGCTTTGACCTCCATTCTCTTAAAATATGGATTTTACAGCTGTCCAGCTGCTACTGCTGCTTTTTCCTGCAGTACTGCCTTGTAACAACCTCTGTGCTTGAACCATGGAAACTAGAAAAATGGATTTGGTTATGTTTGCAAAGACTCGTGCAGTTATGTCAGCAGCTGATTTGTATATGAGGTGAAGCCTAGCTTGCACAGTTCTAGAGCATGTGACACAGTCCTGTGACTGAGCAGTTTTATTGTTTTGAGTGACATGAGAATCTCTGTAGTCCATTCATTTGTTGGCATACGTAGAAAGGACTTCTCCATAAACAGAAAGAGTAAACACACTTGTTTCCTGTATCAGTGGGTGCAGCTGATGGATAGTCACTGCATCATAGAATCTTAGAATGGCCCAGGTTGGAAGGGACCTTCAAAGGGCATCCAGTCCAACCCACCTGCAGTGAGCAGGGGCATCCTCAACTAGATCAGGCTGTGCAGAATCTTGTCCAGCCTCCCCTTGAGCAGCTCCAGGGATGGGGCCTCAACTCCCTCCTTGGGCAAGCCATTGCAGTATTCAACCCACCTTGTGCTCGAGAACTTCCTCGTAACAGCCCATTTCAATCTGTCTTCCGTCATTTGAAACCATTGCCCCTCTTCCTATTGCTCCAGGCCTTTGTAAACAGTTATTCTGCAGCCTTCTTGTAGCCCTCTTCATGGACAGGAAGATATCTCTCTGGTCCCTGCAGAGCCTTCTCTTCTCCAGGCTGAACAAGCCCAGCTTCCTCAGCCTGTCCTCATAACAGAGGGGCTGCAGCTCCCTGGTCATTTTCATGGCCTCCTCTGAAACTGCTCCATCAGATTCCGGTCCTGACAGCTCCAGAGCTGGACGCAGGACTCCAGGTTAGGTCTTAGCAGGGCAGAGCTGAGGGGCAGAATCCCCTCTCTGGATCTGCTGGCCATAGTTTTTCTGATTCAGCCCAGGATGCGATTTGCTTTCTCAGCTGCAAATGCATACTGTCTGTTTATGGCCAGCTTCTTACCCACCAGCATCCCCAAGTCCTTCTCCTCAGGGCTGCTCTCTATCCTCTCCTCCCTCAGCCTGTATTGACAGTGAGGATTGTTGTGACTCAGGAGCAGGACCCTGCACTTGGTCTTGTTGACCTCATGATGTTACCTGGGCTCACCTCTCAGATCTCCTTTTGAGATTGAACATCAGCTGAATAATTGGTTTGATGTTCAGCAGCGTCAAAACCTCCAGCCCTGTTCCAATTCAGAAGGTGAGGGGCAGCTTTACAAATACAGTTTAACAATACAGAAGTGCCTCATTTGTTGCTGAGGTAGCTATGAGCTATTCAAATTTGAAAGTCCGCTTGTACTTTGCTGTATGTCTTGATAGCTTCCTCATCTGTGCAGACAGATAGGATCTGGAAGCTCGCAAATTAGTGAAGGACAAGAACACACAGACAGGTATCTAGGTCCATAGCTGATGTGAATGCTAAGGTTTTTTGGTGCAGTAAGGAAACATTGGATTATTGCTTGCTGTGCAGAGAGCTTGCTGTGTCTTGTGGCAATGTGTAAGTGTCATTTGCAAAATCACGCATTGCACCATGACCTCAGTCACGCTAACATCGCTTTGTAATTGTCCATTGACAAGCTTGGGCAGAAACGCTGTTCGGTTAGAGCCTGGGTTTGCTCTGTGATTGTAAATGAAGCTAACGGAAGTATCTGTAGCATTGTGTAAAGATTGTTTTACATGCTGTGATCTGGTCTTTTCTTTTTTTCCTGCACAGATGATCGTGTGGCTGGAGAAAATGCTGGATAAAATAATCAGCATTTTCATAATATTTGTGTTAGTGATAGGAACCCTTCTGCTAGCCCTGCTCCTCACTGCAAAGGTACAGTAGCATGCTAAGGAATATAATCATAGAGCTCGTTGTCAATGCTGGTTAAGCTGATAGTTATGCAAAATTGTGTTGCTAAGAATGTGCAAATACCAAATAAATGTGCTGTAGTTGAACTTGCTGCCCTTCCACTACCATCCTTCTGTATAAAAAACTATCTATCTGCATTTCTTCCTATTTACATGTTTATTGATGCGTAGGCCTAAACTAAGGCCTTTAGAAACAAGTTTGTTCTAGGAGAAGAATTATTAACTTGTACGTTACAGAACCGAGCTTGTTTTGCGTTCTGTTAGACTTTCCTTGTCAACAGCAGAGCCACTTAATTTCTTTCTTTTTCATTTAACTGGCATCAGAAACACATCTGTGCAATGTTTTGATGTGCATTTGTCATTGTGCTTATGTAATCACCTCATGGTACCCTGAGTTTCCATGTGCTGAGATTTAGCATCGCGTTCTCACACACACATGTTTGGGTTGGGATTGGAGTTTTGTTTTGCTCGCCAGAAGAGGTCACTCCTGTACTTTATTCTTGTACTTTTTCACTAGAGCTGATTCATACTTGAAGCACTCAGTGGAGATTGAATGGTTGACTTCAATACAGTTACAGAACAAAATACTCAATGATTCTGATGTCAATCTCCTTTCTCCAGAGCATAGGCTTACGTAACGTTGGGTACTTCAAACGGAAAGCTTTACGGATTTTGTAAACCTTCCTTTGTTGAATGTTCCTTACATTCGTGAAAGGAACAGGAAGGTATTTATAAGATGTGACTTTTATCATTCTTATAGAAGAATGAGTCTGGTGAGGCACTTTGTAGCATGGTTAGTCGTGTTAAAGCTGACCATTCGTTAGTTTTTACACTTCTTTGATCTATAGCTTTAACAAGGCTATCTGAAACTGTGCTTTGTATTTTAGTACCTTCTTTGACACTACTGCTGTGGTGTTAATCTTTGCTTTGTACTGAGAGAAAGTTTCAATTTCCATTTGCTGTTATCAGTCATACAGTGCGTGACCAAAACTGCGGGAGCAGACTGCTGGTTATTGTATTGACTACATTTTGGGGGTTGATGGTGTATGGATAATGGACTGTCTGAATGCAATGAAATATTCTTCACATGTACAGACTGGTCAGTCCCCTTCTCCCCCTGCCAAACAAAGAGAATAAGAGTACTTTCTGCATGTAGGAAGAGTTGTAGTTTGCATTCCGTAACATTTCTCCTCTCTCTTTACTTTAGGTACATCAGGAGAGTGTTCACATGATTGAAGTCACCAGCAGCTTGATCAATGAGACAGTAGCCAGTCACCCAGAATGGGCAAAGTAAGAATGCTGAAGTTAAGCGAGTAGTATAGGGTGGATTAACAAGCCTCCAGGTGCTCTTATGCATATTTTTTTTACTTTAAAAAATCCTCTAGATGAAGAGAAATGGGAGTGACTGTTGCAGGCAGATGTAGAAGCTAAACTTTCAGGCAGCCAAAGTGTTTATACCTTACTCTGGAGGACTGTCAGTTGCTTATTTCACGTGAGGACTGGGTGGTCTTTGGTGGAGAAGGACAACTATATAAATTTAAAACCTCATTATAGCTGTGGAAGAGAAACTTGCATAGTGCAGAGAATAGAAGGGTCAATGTTCTTTTCATTTCTACCTGTGGAAATCAAATAACAGCAACAAATGCTCTCTGTACAAGGTTGTAATGTGAAAGGTGAATGATTTTTTTCAGTGTGGGGAACTGTGTAGAGAATACCTCTGAGGGAATAGGAGCTGAAGAAAACGTTTTGAGGTGAACTGAAGATTTTGAGGGTGGGAGGAATGGTGGGCAGGGAGAGTTTGTCAGTTGGGAAGGACTTCTATATGACGAGTAGATGTGTTCAGTGTACAAACTGGGAAGTTTGGAAGATAAAAGTCCAGATAATGATTAAAGCCAAATAGCAAAGAAATATTAAGGGGGAGAGATGATTTGGAACCAAATGCATATAGAGGAAAACAAGGGCACACTGGTGAAGCAAACAAATGGCTGCATGAAAAGCAGGAGGGGAATATATAGGTATGAAAAATATGATTTTGAGGTCCCAGTTTGCTTCCATTTTGCTTCAGCTATGCAGTCATTGAGTAAAAGTGAGTCCAGGCATTTCCCAGGGGAAAAAGAGTTGTCTCCTGGGTAAGAATGGTTGGCTTTTTTAATTTAAGGACTCTTCCTAAACAAAAGTGGTGGTTTAACTCAATTGAAAAAAAGTACATGCTTGTAGTATGAGAACAAGAGATGTATTCAGAAGTAGAGGTAAACTTACACAGTAATGTGTTTTAGCAATGCTTAATCACAATCAAAAGAACAGAAAGCACTCAAGGATGTGTTTGCTTATTGTTTCATGCATATTGTATTGTTTGGCTTTTTCATTTTGCCTTAACGTGGAAGTTAATAGGGCTAATGAAAATGGGTATTTGACTGCAAGGGGCTTGTTCACATAATGCAAATACTGGAGTATTAGTTGAGTAATTAGAATTTCAGCTTCAATTCTGACTTCCAAGATCTTCATCCAAATGTGAAGCATCCAAGCCACTCTCAGGATTGATTAGGGGTAAGCGTATCTCTTGCCAAACCCGTCAGATTTCACCAGTGTTCAGAGCTTGATACTCACACTTCATTTAGAGGTGAGTGGCCGAAACGTCTTGCAGCTCTAATGCAGAACATTTCTGAAGGGCTAACACAGCCAGGCAAGCTTTGCTCTTAAATCCAGGTGAACAAACGCAGTAGTTTCATTTCCTGAATGGTTTCTTGTTCTGGAAGGGAACCAACCCGTGCCATTGAAATGGGATATAGAAAACAAGTCAAAGCAGGGAATGTGTGCCATGCCTTCATGAGTGTTAAAGCACTGGCAGCTTGGTAACTCCATTGCCTGAAGGTGGTGTGAATCCCTGAAGAAATTCAGGAGCAGGTATTTTTGGTGGAGACTTAGAAATATCTGGTGTCCAAACCTGTTGCTTAATCTGGTCACTCTTTCAGGGAAATGACCTGAGCAATTTACTTTCAGCTCATAATTCAGAAGGTTGTCTGCTGATAGATGAGTCTGCTTCATGTAGCTTTTCTAGAAAACATGAAGTCAAGGGAAATCGCTGAGAACATAGTGTGAATAGCACACATTTGGATTGAAGTGCAGTTCTCTTTGGAAGCACTTGAGATACCAGTTTACTCAGGTTTCACGAAATCTGGAGTATTCCTAGTGCAATGACACTTAATTGTGTTTCACGTATGAGGAAGTCTGTTCCTTGCTGTTGTAGTAAGTTTATTTGTATTTGTCCTTAACTTGTTGTTTCAGGATGTGAATTTGTAATGTGTTTCAGGTTTAATGAAATGGTTAAAACATGTAGCAGTTAACTTTGCATTCCTTCTTTAAAACAAACTAGCTGGCTCCCAGAGGCCCAAGTTATTCAAAAGGCACTGAACTCGGCAGCTAATAATGTGTACCAGTATGGCCGAGAGTGGATTACACATAAGGTAAGAGTGAGCTCTGCCATTGTTCTTAATGCTTTCTTAAGAGTAAGTGTTTGTCAAATCACTGATTTCTTTTCTGTGTGGCTAACTCATTTCATCGACACATCTGTCTTCTTCACTCTCTAGTTGAAGGCAGTTGAAGGAAAGATTGAGTTATTTTGCTAGTCTTTTCTGCCCAGAGGAATATTTAATTCTAAAAGCTGAAAAATCTATCATCCTTTTAATTAGGTTACCTGTGGAAAATGTATCAAGTAAAGAGATGTCATTATTTGCACCTAGCTTCACTTATTTGTAAACTATGTAGACGATTTCCCACATCCCCCACAAGCTGGGGGTGATAGACTGAATGTGTTTAAATACTGTAATTTATTTAAGTTAGCTTTCTTCAGCAGTATTTGCCAAGATTCTCGTTTCTACATTTTACCTAGCGTGCATCTTAAACACTTGAAAATGGTTACTCTAAACATGACCAAGGAATTCAGATTAAGCATTTTGGAGACAGTGCTGGGTTTCCAGTCTAAAAAGAATCCCTTAGCTCAGAGTTCATGTTGTGAACCATGTTGTGTGAAGGGTATATTCCATGCTGGAATCATGGAATTTCTAATCATTTGGGGTGGACCACGCCTTTTACAAATGGTCCTCCTTGGAGCTTGTCAGTAGATGACAGTTTCATTCTGTTCTTTTTTAATCTATTTCTTTCTGTTTTAGCTCCATAAGATTTTGGGAGAAAAAGTGAATAACACAGCTGTGATTGAAAAACAAGTCCTAGAGCTCTGGGACAGGCTTTATCACTCTTGGTTTGTAAAGGTAGGTAACACTGAAATGGTGTTTCCTGAGACAATTACACACTGCTGAGTGTGCATTGCGTTGTGTCCAGTTCCGGAGCGTCCAGCACAAGAAAGATGCAGACATACTGGAGTGCATCCAGAGGAGGCCACCAATGTGATCAGGGGAATGGAGCATCTCTCCTATGATTACAGGCTGAGGGAGTTGAAGCTCTTCAGCCTGAAGAGAAGGCTCTGCGGGGACCTTGTTTTGACCTTCCAGTACCTGAGAGGGGCCTATGTGAAGGCAGGGGAAGGTCTATTTGAAAGGGTTTGTATGGATAGGACAAGGAGCACTGGGTTCAAGCTGGGAAAGGAGAGATTTTGGCTGGATATGAGAAAAAAGTTCTTCAATGTGAGGGTGGTTGATGGTTGGAATGGGCTGCCCAGGGAAGTGGTGGGAGCTCCATCCCTGTGGTCATTGAAGATCAGGCTTGATGAGGTTCTGAGCAACCTGCCCTAGGTAGAGATGTCCCTGCTTGTGTAGGGAGGTTGTGCTAGATGACCTCTGGAGGTCCCTTGCAGCCTGGAACATTCTGTGATTTTATGATTTCTAAGGAAGAGAGGAGCAGAAAGCTGGCATGCTGGGCAAAGGCCATAAGAATAAAAAGATGGTAAAATTTTCAAGTGTTAAGACGGATCATTGTGCAGTCACGGTACATCTAGAGCTGTTGTCCTTTCCTGAAGTAGTTATGTGTATGTTTATGTACGTCACTTTTTATACTTCGAAAAACTATGAAATACTTAGTTTAGAGCTTTCTATTGAATTCTGGTGATCTTGAAGGCTTAGGAAAAGGAAACTGTTTTTCTGCATGTATTTGAATTGTACTGTCCTTTCTGAAATGAGTTCTGCACACTGAATCTTGTTCATACGTTCAGAAGTGAAATAATTTTCAGGCTGCCAATGCTGTTTCAGCCATGGTGCAATAGAAATAGCTAAACCAGTATTCATGCCTCTGAAGTGCTTTCTTTATGCTTAAACCATTGCAGTGATAGTATATTGACACTCTTCTTTACACTGTCATTTTTAAAGTACCTCTAAAGTTCCAAGCTCTCTGTATTGACTTACAGTACAGTTGTGAAAGTAGAAGGGGAGAGAATTAGTTCTTTCTCTTATGCTGGGGAAGGGCTTGAGGAGTGTGAACATGATGCCACTGAGGACCACTAAGGAGAAATTACAGCAGTATCTAGAATTTTACTAGCTTTAAGCACTTGGGAGTGTTCAGTGCTAAGTGCCTGACCAGGCAATATCTTGGTTTTGGAACAGTTACACTGATAAACCTGTTGCTTTTCCTCATATAGCTTGTGCATCAAAAGGTCTGTAGCACTAGTCCATAGCAGGACTCTGTTTCGCTACTACCTGCTGCAGGAGTTGGTCTGTCACTGCGGGATGCATAATTCCTTTTCTGCAGCTCTTACTTGAGGGAAATACCATGAGGCTTCTTCCTTGTCAATGCCCTGCTGGTAGGGTAGGAAGCAGCTTTCCCAGCGATCAGACCTGTGCCTGAGATGCATCAGAACAGAGTGAGGTGCATCTGAAAGCCATTTATTGTGAACAAAAGCACCCTTTTATACCCTCTAGTTTGCAGCTTCACATGACTGTAACTTCCCATTACATCATTTGTGGTTAGTATGTTAGTTTACAAAATTCAGTACAAAGCAGTTTCACTATCTAGTTCCTTCAGCTCATTCAGTGAAGATCAGGTTTGAGACCATCTGAATGTGCATAAGTCCATGGGGCCTGATGAAATTCACCCACAGGTCCTGAGGGAAGTGGTTGAAGTTGCCAAGCCACTAGCTGTTGTATTTGAAAGATCATGGCAATCTGGTGACGTTCCTGCTGACTGGAAAAATGGAATATCACCCCCGTCTTTATAAAGGGGAAAAAAGGAAGACCCTGGAAACTATAGGCCAGTTTAGCCTCACCTCTGTGCCTGGCAAGATCATGGAGCAGATCCTCCTAAAGGCCCTGCTGAAGCCAATGGAAAATG
>VZRI01007255.1:0-39179 GCA_013397515.1 Upupa epops
TCTTCCCAGTGAGGGTGACAAGGATTGGAACTGGGTGCCCAGGGGGGTTGTAGAGTCTTCTTCTCAGGAGAGGTTCAAGACCCGCCTGGATCTGCTCCTGTGTGATTTGGTCTAGGTGATCCTTCTGTGTCAGGGGGATTGGACTAGATGATCTTTCAAGGTCTCTTCCCATCCCTAATGATTCCATGATTCTATGATTCTATGATTTACAACTTACTTTTGCTTCAGTTGCACACTAACTTACAGTCAGCTAGCACATTGAATTCTTCCAATTTGCATGAAAATATGTGATAAAATGTTCCACCTTTAACTTCTGTAAGTGCTTTAAATGCACCCATTAGTAAGCCAGCTGTTTCATGGGCAAAGGGACCGGTGAAAAACCTTTTGACCATACTTAAACCACCTGTTTCTTAGATCAAATGTGATTCAGGATCTGTTGTCAATAAAAATCTGCACCAGATGACTCTGTTTCTCTTCACTACCTAGAACTTCTCAACTCCTTTTCTATGTTCATCCCAGTTACAGGGGGCTAACAACAATAACACCAAACAGTTCCAGTCACCAAGTAAGGTACCTAATTCACATTCTCCCATGACATTAGTCATTGTTTACAGCAATAAGAAACCTGAATGTCAACAAACATTTTGCTTTTCTTGTTGAACTCACAGCTCAGCTGAAAAAGCCCCAAACACCATGCTGGAACTGAAGAAACTATAAACCACCTCAGAATTAAAAGCCATTTTGAAGGCAGGAGGAACATAAGCATAAACAGAAAGGATGAAATTTTACCTACCGAGAGTTGGCTGCTGATATTGTCAGCACTGATAATGAATTTTGTCCATATAAAAAGAGATTACTTCAGCCATTAACTGGCCCCTTTTGAAACATCTGGCTGCCTACTGTGCATGAACAACACACCAGTCAGCTGAGCAGCTTGCACAGAGTGGGTTCAGCACACCCCAGATGCTCAAGATTCACTATGCTAGCTTCGGCAGTTTCTGTGCACCTGTATTTGCATTGAGTTTTGTGTCTGGGGATCTCATATTTACAAAACTCATCTGCCTCCCTATGCACTCACATGTTTGGCTTCTTTTCAGACAACATGAGTAGCTATAAAGACATTCCATAAAAACTGTTCATTGGTGCAGCAAATTCATTTACTAAACATTGGATATACAGAAGTTTTCATACAGAAGACACCAAGCACTGGGGGATTAATAACAGCCTAACAAAACCTGCACACCATGGTTCACAGGTTCACAGAATGGGAGTGCTAGATATAACTTTTCCAACAATACAGTGCAGTTGAAAACAACCTATAGGACAGTGGAAAGTACAGCAAGTTTACACACAGATGTGCTCAGTTTATAGACAGGAACTGTCTATTTTAACAAGCATATTTAAAAATAAATCACACTGGTCAGAGCTGCAGATTATATAACAAGTTACCTGTATTTCATAAAACTTCTACATACAAAACTAGAAAATCCCACTGTATAGCAATTCAAGTTAAAGTGAGAGACAATTATGTTCTAATTTAGGAAAAAGCAAGTATTGGCATCGCCTTTCCTTTGGTTCCCACAAAAAAAAAAATAGAATAGTGTCTGTGGAGGAGGCAAAAAGACATTCCACCCCAGATGGATTCTCAGTGCTCAGAAAAGCAAGGGCTATTAAATGCTAAATGACCACTTTGAGCGAACCATGGGAAACGGCTCCAGGCCTGAGCCAGAGGCGCTGAATGCTGGCTTTCAAGAGGCAGTTTGACTGGTTTAGAGGAGAGGGTGAAGGGGCCTTGCCATCTATTCTGCACCCTGATAAAAGCTGCTGCTCAGGGGTAAGCAATCTCCTGGAACCTTCCTCTTTTACTTTTCTGGAGCCCTGTGAGGCAGCCTGGGGCCATTGACCGCCTCACTCGCCCGGACTGGAATGGACCCCTCTGCCCACCTGGAACTGGACACAGTGGACAGGGCCTGGGGCATGGTGGCAGGATCCCCTGTTCCTTCTCTACCACTGGAATGGGCAGCTTTTTTCTGTGCTGGAGCGAGTGGCACCATGCTATGCTGGCAGAATGCCATTCCCCTGCCCACACAATGAAGCGGGTGGGCACAGGGAGATACCACTAATGCTGATTCCTTCCTGTACTGAGCAGAGCAGAGTTATACTGATCATTGCAAGCCTGAAGACACAGGAATGGTGAGCTTCCCTTAGAGACAAAAAACCCCAAAAGCCTCAGACTCTGAAGGAGAAGGGAGTTCCCTGCTGTTTTGCTGCTGTGACCGCCATTGTGTGCTCACCATGTGGCCAGGCCATGCGGCTGCCACCATCCTAATTTATGGTACAGCAGGAGGAGAAGTCTTTGTCACAAAAAGACACTGGGACTGCTCGAGCTAGTAGAAGTATGAAGCCTGGAAGGGCATTTGCTGTTTCAGCTTGGCAGAACTGCTTGCACAAGAAGCTGAAGGCATTGTAACTCTTAAACCTTTGGCAGAATGTTGGGAATGCCACTGAAGTTTTGCTCATTTCTTTTTCTCAGAATGTGTGTAATGGCATTGTGACAGAGTTTCTGATTTTGTTTGTGCCACCTGCTTGGGCTTTTTCTGCTTTTTATGCTTAGAAAGAGATTCAATAAACCCTTCTGTTTCCCCAAGCTGTCTTCTCCTGCCTGACAGATTCTATCTGAGACCCTTCGAGACCTGGTTGCCTTTCCATTTTTGGGATGTTTCTAACCCAGGACACAATACTACAGTCCTCCCTACTTCTTCTGAAGTAATAAATCATACCACTTTAGAGCAAGACTTGCAGTGATTGCAAGACTTGGAGGTCTGCTCTTACTATGGTGATAGGCATGATCTAAATGCGCAGAGCAGAAAACACACAGATTCAAACAAACTTAGAGGTCTACTACAGTAGGACTGAAATCAATGGGAACAAAAGCTAAATTGTAAAACACTTTTGCTTTCAGAAGCTACTTTAAAAATCACCTACATCATCCTCCCCACTGAATATGCATATAATTATGACGCTTTATACTAACATGATACTTCAGTGTCAAGTTTCACATCATTTACCCAGAAGCAGTCAAATTCAGAGTAAGCAAAATGCAAGCAAAACATCATAACACACTTCAAAATGAAATCCCTAAGTTCTTTAATTCTCTTTTTAAAATAAACAATGCTCATTTACAAAATAACTTACTATAAGAAAATAAGATCTTGTCTGTAACGGATTATTAGATTTTCAAGTTGATGTTTGTGAGTGAGCCTGTATGCACACATATAGAGAGACATACATAATCTTATCAGTGCCATTTAATCTGGTAAAAAGCTCAGCTTCCACAATGTAGGATTCCTTCAATGTAGTACAGTGAAGGTAAAACACCCTTCTGCATATATGCTATTAGTTCCTTGAAGTGATGATGGCAAATACTTAAGAAATACCTAACATATGTACATCAAGTACCCTCATCATCATTTATCATGTCTGTTGGACTAGCAGGCAGGCACTGGAGCACTGTGTCCAGTTCTGAAGCCAGAACCCAAGAAAGATGAGGATCTGATGGAGCAAGTCCAGAGGCCAGAGGAGGATCACAAAAATGCTCAGAGGGCTGCTGCACTTTTTGTATGAAGACAGGCTGAGTGAGCTGGGATTGTTCAGCCTGAAGAGGAGAGGACTCCAAAGGACTCCTGAAAGGGGCCTATAAGAAGGCTGGGGAAGACTGTTCACACAATCGTGAAACAGTAGAGGAAGTGGTCATCATTTAAAGATAGCAAAGGTAGATTTAGGCTGGACATAAGGAAAAATTTCTTTAATCTGTTGGTGGAACAGGCTGGAACAGGCTGCCTAGAGAGGTGGTGGAGGGCCCCATCCCTGAAGACATTCAAGGCCTGGCTTGATGGGGCTCTAGGCAATCTGTTCTAGTTAAAGATGATCCTGCTTGTTTCCAGAGATTGGCCTAGATGACCTTTGGAGGTCCCTTCCAACTCAAAACATTCTGTGATTCTGTATTTCAAGTTAAGCCCATGGTTCAACTGTATAATTGGGTTTTTATCGTTTATTCTGAGAATCATTAGAAAAAGTAAAATTAAAGCCTGTATTTTGATATCACAGTATCACGATAATGCTGAGGCTGGAAAAGACCTTAAAGATCATCCAGTCCAACCTAAAACCAACCATGTAAACCTAAACATCTGAAAAAATATATATAAAACAAGTAATCTCATTTTACGGTGTATTTTCAGTATTCAGGCAGGCACAAGCGAAATAGTAAATCTCAATTTTAATAACAACACCCTTGGCAGCCTGGAAAAAAATGGAGGGAAACTGCCTTAAAACTGACATAGGTATGAAGGCACTTACCTGGACTGACAGTCAGGGAAAGAACAATGAGATCAAGATGCATCAAGAATAATGCTGTGCATCACTTCTGTGACTTGAATCTAGTAATCAGATTTTCTTCTATTATTAACAGAAAGACTATGACTCTATGGTTCTATGACTAATGAATCAATTGATGGGCACCTCTGCTTCAGGGACAGGACTGGAAGATTGTGCCTCTGAGAGAAAGAATTCCTGTACCAGAACATGTTGCTGGGCTCCCCAGTGACAGTAGCTGACAATGGTGCTTTGTTCTTACAAAACTGTCCAAATAATGTCTGTATTCCTATTATGACAGCAAAGGCTCTGAAGTTGCCATGCTTTCCAAGGGGAAAAATCCCAACCCAAATGACATATGGCCTGACTTCTAAGTCATACTGAGGTAGAGCTTCCACCACCACAAACACCCCAAACACTAAGTGTCCCAGCAGCAGAGTGCTGTTCTCCCTCTGATGAGCATTTCCTGTTTGTAAAGCAGGCACTGGGCTCTCCGGAGAACAGGGACAGTTCCGCAGCTCATTCTTTTCCCTCTGCCTCACATGTAAAGTATTAAGGACATCTCCTACCCTCTTGCCTCTTATCCCCTGATAACTTACCACTACATCTGTTTCATGCATTACTCCTCTTCAACTCCAGCAGATGCATTAACCAGACATGTCTTTTCCATTTGTAAATTAGAGGTGATGCTTTCAATTTCAATTCAGTTATGGGAACACCATAGAGAAGGAGCACTTATCCTTCGATGGAGATGCTGCTGCCTGTCACAGACAGAAAAGCTGCAACCCTGGACAAATCACTGCTTGACAATTCCTACTGCAAGTTTCTGCCTTCAGCTTGCAACATCTGGATGGAAAAACTCAGAGTGGAGAGATTGTGCATGGCTCAACATGCTGTTGTCTTGTATTTCCATCATCACAGCATCTAAACATTTAAATTATGTGTTAAAGGAATCCAAGATAACTACTAGATTTTATTACATTTATTACATTATTAGAGATACTTGCCTTTTGACATTTTTAAAGCTTAACTGTGGCATGATCTCAGATGCCATGGGATAATAATAATAGATCCTATTTCCTGATCTTTTAGTGACTTACTTCACAGTCTTGGTTTAATCTTAATCATTCAAGCCAGGACTTAGAGAATTATTTTAAAAGAAAATTCCAGCTATCAATACAGATAAGAATGGAAATTATAAACACAAAACAGCTATAACAATTTAGGTTATGTATCAAGATCGCTATTAAAAAGCCTTAACAACAATCTCTACTCAGTGTGAGGCATAAGAAAGATTAATCACTCACTGTGTCTATAAAGTTTATATAAACTGCTTGATGTCTCTAAGAGCATGATGAAAAAAAATCTTTCAGGCTAAAACAGGTAAGAAAAGTGATTTATTAAAATTTAACATGACGTGCTAAAAAGAAGGGAAGTTGCAGAGAGGTGAGAGCCAGGCTCTTCTCCCAGGCAACTAGTGACAGGATGAGAGGGCAGGTCCTGAAGCTGTGCCAGGGAAGGTTTAGGTTGTTTGGAATCCCCTCCTCACAGAAAGGGTGGTTAGACACCAGAATGGACTTCCCAGGGATGTGGTGGAGTCCTCATATCTGGAGGTGTTTAAAGACAGGCTGGATGCGCCCTGGTCTAGCTGATGTGGTGATGTTAAATTATGGGCTGGACTTGATGAGGTCTTTTCCAGCCTCAGTAATTCTGTGAGTCTGTGATTCCTTACTATTACAGATATATTAATTTCAGCATCTGGAAACTTGTACACAATCCAAAGCACTAAAAGTTTATTGAGCAGAAGAGTTCAATCACTGCAGTGACTGAAGATTCCTCAGTAATCCTTGAAGGAAAAGCAGCAAACTGCAGTCTTGTAGTATTCTTAAAGTTTTCAGACATGTTCTGCTGACAGTACTGTCAAATACAAAACATCTTGTACATTCTGTATTTTTTAATATACTGGGGAAAGGGAAGGAAAATAAGGAAATATGCATGGAAGAAGGTGGCATTCACAAAAACATACAAGTGCAAAAGGATAGTTGTATGGCAGTGAGGAATATGTTTGGGGGAGAAGCCAGTAATCCCTCCTCATCACTGATCAGCAGTGTTTTTGTGGGAAGTACTATTCCTTTGAGTCAAGGGAAGGCAAATGTTAGGATAAGGGTTTGCCACATCTTGTGACCTGTGCCTTTACCACTGGCAGAAAATTCATTGCCAATTGTTGTTAAACTAACATGAGAATGGAATAATGGAATGGGGATGGAAACTGTGACAACTTTTTAAAGAATTTCCAGGGAATTATGAAGCCAAGACCCTTTGCCTGTTATCACACCAATTAGCAGTAGATATAATGAGAACAGGATAAGTGAACATAGGAATTAACTGTATGTTCTTGGGAAGAGGCAATATGGCTTTTGCAAAAAGAATGTCATTTCCTCTAAACCCAGAGAGGCTTTCTGAAAGGGTCAACAAGCACTTAAACTACAACAATATGGTTCTTACGCACATAAGACTTACAAGAAAAACATCACCCCATGGATAAAAAAAATCTAATCAAAAGCTTGGGAGCCCAGTTGGGATATTACAATGGAATGAGGTCATCAAAGCACATCCTCAGAGAAGACTTCGATAGGCATTTCAAAGGATGACAAATTTTGTTAATTATTCAAGGTGGTAACAATGAAGGCAATTACAAAGAACAGCAGACTCAACATGCTTGAGTTACTGAGCAGTGAAATGGTAGATGAGATTCGTTTTACGCAAATGTAAAGTAACATGTATAAACAGAAGTTTTCCAAGATTCAGATGTAAAAAGTTAGGCTCTGTGCCTGGCATTGCCAATCAGGACTAGGATCCTAGAATAAGTTCCATCAATATGCCAAACCAATGCACAGAAACTGCCAAAGAAACCACACCAAAATGCTAAGGACAATGTAGAAAGAAACAGAACAGAGCAGAGAAGGCTGTTATGCCACTAAATATCTTCAGGTCTTAAACCACAGACCAAAAGACCAAGGAGAGCAGTGTAGGAGAAAGGGACCTGGGGGTCCTAGAGGACAGCAGGATAACTATGAGCCAGCAATGTGCTCTTGTGGCCAAGAGGGCCAACAGCATCCTGGGGTGCATCAGAAGGGGGGTGGTTAGCAGATCAAGAGAGGTTCTTCTCCCCCTCTACTCTGCACTGGTGAGACTGCATCTGGAGTATTGTGTCCAGTTCTGGGCCCCTCAGTTCAAGAAGGACACAGAGCTGCTGGAAGTTGTCTAGCGTAGAGCAACGAAGATAATGAAGGAATCAGAGGAGGGAAGGCTGAGGGAGTTGGGTCTCTTAAGCTTGGAGAAGAGGAGGCTGAGGGGTGACCTCATTCATGTCTATAAATATGTGAGGGGTGGGAACAGAGGAGATTCCATATAAGTATCAGAAGGAACGTCTTGACAGGGAGAGTAACGGAACATTGGAACAGGCTGCCCAGGGGAGTTGTGGAGTCTCCTTCTCTGTAAACATTCAAGACCCGCTTGGATGTGTTCCTGTGCCACTTGGTCTAGGTGATCCTGCTGTGTCAGGGGGATTGAACTAGATGATCTTTCAAGATCCCTTCTGATCCCCAATGATTCTATGATTCTAAGGTGGTATATAAAGGCTTGCACATATCCAACTCGGGTATTCACACAAGTAAAAATATTAAGCTGAGCCTGTTAAGTATAAGAAAGAAACAACTCTGTGAGTGTAAAAAAAATCAGAAGAGATATGGAATAGAAGGATATAGATCCACTGCTCTATTCCTTCTCCCATAAAATAAAACTATTACATAAACACCAAAGAAAACAGCTTCAAAAACAAAAGGGAAAAGTGGTTCTTTGTGCAACTATTACTAAAATGGTGTTACTCTTTGATAATGCAAGTGGTGACTGCAGATTGTGTCAATGAGTTGCACAGAACCTAGATAGTTCACCATACAGAAATTATGGGCTGCCTCATACACTAAATTCACATACTCAGAATGCAAACATTCCTGAAGCTGAACAGCATCTCACAGGAGAGGGAAAGAAAAAGTAAAACATGTAGCTAAGCTGATGTCTTTCTTTGCATGCCCTCATGGCCAAAATATGAGATAAGGTATTAGACTAGTTGGACCTTTGGTTCACTCAAATAATTCCTTTCTTATACTCTTATGGGAGCTAATTAAAACTTCACTTGATACTACGTGGAGTCTTTTAAATCCTTCAAATTATTTCTTTGCACTTTATTATAAACAAGATAACACTGACATTTTCATGAAGTGCTGGCTCTTACTAATTTTCTGGGTTTTTTCTTCCATATTGTGGTTTTATTTTGCTACTTTAAAAAAAAAATAAAATAAAAAGAGGTAATTTGTGAAACCAGTAGAAAGGCACTGCAGAATTTCAGCTTCTGTTTCTTCATGATGGCACCAAGGGACTAAAGGATTTTTTTATCATCTTAATGTTGCTTCATTCCCCTAGTAGAAAGAAATTTGGTATTGAATGGGATCACAGGGAAGAAACTTCAGAGGTAACAAGGCTTTTATTTCCCAAGTCACTGTCTCAAGAACATATTAGAATGCACTGGTTTTGAATCTCCATCTCCCACAATGAAGAGGTTGAGAAGAACTGTAATATCTGCTCTGCATTTGGTTTAATTCTGATCAAAGAAATATCGTATATGTACAAATACACAGTGTGTGTGTGTATATGTATGTATATATAAACAGTATCTATTCTTATATTCATATGCTGTCTTACAATGGTCGATGGGATGGCTCAGTGTCTTCTCTCTTTAATAAACATTGAACTAATCAAGTTACAACCTGTTGTGTTAAGTCTATTCCGATATCTGCCAGTGAATAACCTTCCCAAGCCATTTTGCAAATATGGTCTGGGCCAAGGGCAACATAATTTCAGGGCTGTTATATTTAAATATGCAATCAGCTATTTTTGAATTAGGGAAGTCATACAAAAACATACTCTATTTTATAAACTCTTAGTATATTGATAAAAAATACCATACCAAATTTACCATACAAAATTTTCACATAAAAGAGAAATCAAGGAATACACTAAGGCCACTGTAGACCTTAATGCTCATGCAGCTCTCTTGACTTCCATCAGAACTGTGCCAAATTACAATGGTTATAGCACTTGTTTTCATGGATGAAAGAATCGTTCTAATATGGCCCCATCTGCTGCATTTTCGATGCAGACAATTTGTACTTCTGTGTAGTTTATCAGCAGGGAAATCTGCATCACACAAAAGGACATTTCACAAAGTAAAGCCAACAGGAACTGATCTGACACAGCAAGCACAGCTAAATTATTCACAAATAATAAACTGAACACAGGTACCACCATCTCAAAATGCACTTGACACTGTCCAGTGGGAATTTTATCTAGAAACTGTAAGCTGGCTACACATTACCTAGCTGTGGGACACTTTCCCTTTTCTCACAGCACTCATTAGAGATGATGTCTCCAGTGTCTCCAGTGTCTTGCACTGAAGAGAAATAAGATCTATAATGTAAGTATAGGACTGGACTTGAGGACAGTTGGGTTAATTGTCTTGGTTCCTAGGGATCACTGTATAACATATGTCTCCTAAGGGCTTTTTGGCAACCAAGCTGTGACTTGTACTGAATCACCATTATTAAGCCTGGCAGAGCAACCCAGAAAGTCCAGCATTTAAATTTTTTAGGGACCTGATAGGCTTCACCATAATGCTAGCAGTATTCACTAGTAAACATTCACAGTGTTCCCAGAACTGCTGTCGTACTTCATATCTTTAGTCTCTACTCCCACAGGTAAGGTCCTCTGGGACTGTCACTGATACATCTCTACATCTAACTCCCTTAGGCAACTGATGCAGTAGCTGGGCCTTGAAGATAATTTCTACAGACTGAACTCTATAAAAATTAATTATTTGCTTTAAACCACAGCCAGCTTTCCATAAACCAAGCCTGCCTAAACCAAGAGACAGGACAAGAAACAAAATTTCTCCTAATACTATTGGTGTAGGTATCTTTCTGCTGACAATTGTATGACCTCAGCCCCATTCCTAGGATTCTCACCTTCTCGAGCACTGGAAAAGGACATGGCAGTCAGCTCTGCAGATCCCAGTTACAGTTAGAAAACTAGATTTTAGCTAGCACTTGTTAAATCAGATCCTTTCCAGACTTCATTTTTATTGTAACATTTCTTATGCTTGCAAAGGGAAAATCACTTCCATTTAAAAATTTAGTTCTAATGATCATTTGTTTTCAGGAAATACACATATTCAACCTGTATATAAGAGAATGCCACAAATTGTCAGGTATGTGCTGGAACTATGATCTCCTGCAGTACAAACAATGGAAAAGGATCATAAAAATTCCACTATTCTTACTGTTACTTATTTCAGTATGGAGGGCAGGGGCACAGCTCCTTCCTTCTTGTCTCTACTTCCATTTCTCCTTTTTGTCATTAGCTGCCTTTACATTTGGAACAAAGATAAGGAAGTGAACAGTCATGTTAATCTGAGGTATGGTCCCTCTTCAAGCACAGCACAAGCCAGAGGAAATCAAGATTACAGCCCTACCCCATAAGCACAGTACCGCTGCTTTAGTAGAAAACAAAGCTGTTCAAAGTGACAAAGAAAGGACTGATGGGGGAAACAGACTAAAGGAGACAACTGGAAATACTGTTATCAGTAGCAGTTTTGTGTATTTTTCAGGAACTAAACTTTTTGTGTTTTGTTCTGTCTCATCACAGTTCTTAGCAACCCTAAACTTTTGCCATGCGCTGACAGCTTTTCCTTCCTTGCCCAAACAACAGACAGAACTCCTGCTATTTAACTTCCTTGTCTGAAGTCTGCTAACAATGCAGAGTTCCTCCACATGAACACAGTTATAGACTATTTTGGTATTTTTTTTTTGCCCCACAAAAAGACATTCCTGTATTTCAATTAAAAGATCAGGCTTTGAAGGAAGGCTATAAGGAACATTTATAATCTTCTGTGCTGATGACTTACATAATATAGGCCAGAAAAATCTTGGTAGACAGACCTTGCATCCAATATATAGGATCAAGGTGAGACACACATCCTTCTTAATCAATCCTAATATTAAAAGTAATGAAAAACCCACCTAAGCCCATTTTCAAATGCTGCAGTTATTACACTACCCTAATGATTAAAAACATGCAGCTTAATTTAAAATAATGAGTAAACAGATAAATAATGAATTTTGTAATAGGCCTCTGTTTTTATGATTGTGCAAATACAGCATGTACTGCAAGAGTCAAGCCTGAGTGGTTTTCTCGTGTTCCACACATGTGGAAAAAAGAAGCATGGACAAAAAAAGCGTATTTTCCCCAAATTATACACTTAAACAATTTTCAGAGAGAAATTCTTAAGTATTAATTTCTAGGAAGCAGATTAATTGTTTGGCTTCCTATTTATATTCTGAAGATAGACAAACACAGGATCTGTCATTTTTAAAGCTCTTTACAAACAGTAAGTAATCTTCTAACTCCTCTACAAGGTAAGAATTATGGTGCCCATTTTAGACTCAAGGATATGTGCAAAGATGCCCAAATATAGATTTGCTGTAAATGAGTTCAACTCAACAGTGCTATAAACAGAGTTTCTCTCCCTGAAGTGAGCCAACATATGATAGGGAAGCAAGAATAAGAAGTCAGCACATTATAGACCTTGTTACATCTCTGTTATATATAATCATTTCTATCTATAAACAGTTCCAGAAAAAAAACCCCAAAAATTCAAGCAACTGCAATGTTTTGTGAGATGAGAGACAAGACTGGTACAGTCCACTCATTTGCACCAGAGATTGCCAGGGCTCTGATGCAAAATAAAAGTCCACTGCAAAGAACAGACAAAATGTTTTCAAAGTCATTTGTGAAACAGAAATGATTTTATGACATGGAAAAATCTGGTTTTGCTGCCATCATGCTCAGTGAGAGCTGTACTCTATCCCTAGGGGTTGGAGCCTGAATAGAGCCTAGTAAAAACCTTAGGAAGAACAGTGACAGATTCTAGTTTGAAGCAAGGTTATTCCAACAGCAGAATCAATTCTTCTAGCTAGATGTCCACCTCCTGTTTACTCCATCAAAAAAAATACCGGCTAGTCTACAAACATGGACGAAACAGGAAGACAAGGAAGTGCATTCGAGAAAAGCATGAACTGAACATAAGTGAAAACAGTGCTTTTCTAACCACTACCCACATAGAAATGAATCCTTTATTAAATTTAACATTTCCCAAACATTCCCTGAAGACTTCATAAGTAGGAAACTGGCAGTTACATATAGAGGCAGAATGATAACTATGCCTACTAGTGCAGCTGGACACTCTCAAGACCACCAGACAATAGTTTGGACTGCTCTGTTGTAAAATCAACTGAGTATATAGGTTACACTCTGATTTACAGAGCCACAAAAACTCATATCAGGATATCAAGGATCTGTTCTATCTTACCCACTAAGAAACATTTGGATCAAACTTCTCTGACATTTCTATACACTTTCTTGTAATCTCTTCTTCAAGTTCTCCAAGTTGCCATCTATGACAAAAACTTACAAAAATCAATGCACTTGACCTTGGCCAAGCAACAATTCAGATGGTTCAGTTCATAAAGCATCCTTCCCTATTGTTCAGGAGTACTATTCCAACTTCTGACTAATCTTTGTCAGACTCTGGTTTTGTAGAAGGTTTCACTAAATTTTATGAAACTGATGATGCTACTTAGACATGTTGCACCAACAAACCAAAAGTAACCATCTTACTCACCTTGCATATGTGAGTGAAAACACCACACCAATAAGAGTGAGGCTGGAGATTGCTGAAAAGTGTTTATGGCTTTTGTAAAATAAAGTTATTTTCAGGCTATTAAAAAAACCCCACCATTAGAGACGGAATCCACACTTTGTAATATTTACTGTCAAGGACTCAGTTATTCAGTTTTCAGTAATTTACATAACTGCAATGACAGTTTGTGTTTTCTTTTTGCATTTTCACTACTCTCTCAAATCATGTTACCTGTGATGCTTCCAACAGATTTGTTAATAGCAAAGATTTTTCTGTTAGCGCAATGTGAAGTACTTTGAACACTCAGACATGATAGAATCAGGGAATGTTTTAGGTTGGAAGGTACCTCCAAAGGTCATGTAGTCCATTGCCTACTACAAGAAGCAGGGATATCTAACTAGAATAGATTGCTCAGAGCCCTGTCAGTTATACCTTATTTTTCACCCACATCAGTGTCATACACATAGGAAAGGACATGTTGACTTTTCCTTTCTAATTCATTCCACAATTACTCACACCAATTATGGGAGAGAAACATTTCACTTCACATCTTTCAGAGTATGTCTGGATTCTGATTGTGAATGCTCTAGTTGTAATCACACTTGTCATTCCACCACCATTAATTAAACAATAAGGACTGTACAGAGACCAATGGGAAGTTACTTGGAGTAGTAACCATTAACTTCCTTACTCTTTAAACATTAATGCCAGAGATGAGGGTAACCAGCACATAGGCACAAATTTTGCTGGACCACTGCACTGTTAACATCCATTGGCAGGACCTCCTACCCATTCAAACACTAAGAACACATTAATTGAACGTCTGAGTGCTTGTCTAGAAATTATTAAAACAAATATACCAAAAGGAGTTACAGTACTACTTTCAAAAATCTATTTACTGATAATACACTTTATTTTCCTTGGAGCAGTCACGGTTCTGGGTGTCAAGGAAGTAGGTATGATGGGTTCTTTTGCATGGTGTGTTTACCAAAGGATTTAAGATAAGATTGAGGGTAGTGGCAAGTTAAAGAACCTTTTTATTCATGACATGCATGAATCTCCTTTCCATCTGACTAGAGTATTCTGGCACTGTGCTTATTAATACTGACCTTTGGAAGCACACTTCAGATAACCAAGTCATTTCCATATATTCTCCAAATCCAGCACTGCACCTGTATTTGAGTGGTGTCACCAATTTGTTACTCAGTATAAGGGGCGTGTATCATGGTTTCACTCCTTGTAGAATGTAGTTAGATAATTCTGTACTGCTTGCATTTTAAAATACTACCATTTCTCTCACAGACTTTCTGCAGGAAGCTGGAGCCACTAAATGGTTGAGGAAGAGGGAGCAGAAAAGTAGTGGCATCACTTTCACTCTCCCAGAAACAAGTAAATTGTATACAGAACAATAGGATTTTATGTTCATTTTCCACAAAGACAATATTTATGTTCATCCTTCTTATGCAACCTCCAATTTTGCCTCCTATGTCAAGCCACATCCCCAGCAGCAATCGCTTTCTCAAACTAACCTGAATAAGCAATGAGATTTTGAGTTCCTAAGGGAGATTGTCTTTGAACAGCAAAACCTTCCTATGACAGTAGAGTTGTTCCATAACAAATGCTCTGAAACCTTGCCTTGAGAAGTGCAAAGCAGCATCCTCGTCTTTCCTTTGCAACAGGTTAATGGCCAAATATTACTGATTTCTTGCCTGTTTAACAGAACTGTGCAGTTCATTAGGTCTTGAACTTGCCAAAAAACCAAAGAAACTTTAAAGCTCTGCTTTCTAATGTTTGTTTCAGATCACATCATAACAAATTGCTGAAAAATCTAGGATGAGAAATAAAGCAGAGCAAGCAAATCAGCTTCAACTTGAATATGAACAGAATCATTCCACAGAACATCGCTGTTGTTTCTATAGTTCTTCCAACATCAACTTTTAGAAGCTATGATCTCTGCTCTTCTACTGGAGTTTCTAAAGATTGCATTCACTATTCAGATTTTTTTAATGTAATAGTGGCCTGAATGATTAAATAATATTCACATGGCAAATACAGAAATTCAATTTGCACTTCTTTTTTTTCTATTTGCATACTCATTGTCAATGGAAGTTCTTTTTCTTGTCAAGCAAAAGATAATTTTTCTTTTAATTTTAACCAAACTTGATCCTTTTTAAAAAAAAAAAGATATGCAGAAAAAAAGCCACCACCATATCTTTAAGCCATCAGATTCAACCACAACATCTGATAAGCTATATGTCACCAATAGCTGCATCTAAATTCAAACAGTTTCTGTTGCTATTTGGTTTGAACCCACTGGAATGTACTGTGGGAAGACTATGCCAGAAATCCAGCTTCTTTTCTCACACTTCTCCCATGTTTGGAGCTTTGTAGCCCACATGAATATTATTCTTTTCAAAGGCACAGAAACATTCAGCAGTGTGTAAGGATTGAAAGACTATCCATTTTTGTGCTGATAACAAGAAAAGAGGCATTCCATGTACTCAGGAAACTATAAAGGAACATCATTTTCTGCACTAACTGGCATATGAGGCATAATGTCAAAATACAGTAAGAAATCAGCTACAGCTTTCAGGTCATTTAAATGCATCACCCACTTTCTTACTGAAAACACATTTTTTTCTGCAGCAATAGCCAAATATTCCTTAAGCCATCTTTTCCTGAAAAATTTTTCTAATAAGAGGAAAAACACTGCTTACATCTTCTGCTTTGATTTATGACAGAGTTACTGATGAGTTGTAATAGCAGGAAAAAAAACATCTTTCTATCCTACAGGTAATTCTGATCTCTTATCGTATCAAGAATGACTCAGAAACAAAATCAAAACAGCCTCTTTAGAACTTTGTGTTGTATCCACCAATTGTGATGGACCAATCAGAAAAAAAACACCTTCATTTGAAGCCTGTTCTACATCAACATTTACCTGCCCTACATATGTGTACTTCTTATCCAAAGTATATTTACGTATTGGATCTGTGGTCATATGTATTCTAAGACATCTGGTTCTTGGTTGTAGTAGAAGCAGTGGGGAGTCAAGACAACCCCATATATGAGGGAGGCATCACACCCAGCTTCTTTGAGCAACCACAGTATTATAGACCAATGAAATTTGATGTAGCTCATTTCAAAGCCAAATATTTCAGGCTGGGCCAGCAGAGTATCTGATCTGTGAAATCAGAACAGCCAAAAATTGTTTCCATTACTCAATCACATGGAGGGGGGAATGCAGTAACATGAATTTCGTGTCTTTCAAAGCTACTTTTGCCATGCAAAATAATTGTAAATAAAGTTGAATGCCAGCATGCAGAAACCCACTCTGGAATCCTATCCAGCTTTCTTCCTTTCACTCTGACACCTCCTGTCTAAATTTTGTAATGTATAAAATTAAGAATCTTCATTGTTCTAGCAGTTGCATAAAATAAAATACTAGTTGTACTACAAACATTGTAGAAGTATGAAGATAGCGACCCTGCTGCCTGACATGTTGTCAAATAGATGACCATATTCCAGTGTCTTACAGAGAAGAAAGATGCCCACAATACAAGCCCCATCAGCCTCTCAAAATTATAATTCCCAAAGATAAAACAATGCAAAAGTAGCAACAGTGATTTTGCACTTGGAACACAAATGGGGGAATATTTGTTTATTACAGAGATGTTTACAGTGCACTCTTGTATATAGTGTCCTGTGGCACTGTGGTCCTGTATTCCCACGTACAAAAAGATGTGGCATGAAAATTACATAAACTTATTTGCCTGCTGCAGAAAAATGAGACAATGTAGGATGATGTTCAACAAAATTCTAGCCTCAAAGCGACATCCCTATGATTTAATGATGGCATATGATGACATAATCATCATATCCAGACAAACTTCCATCATAAATACTACAGGATCCGACCACAGACTACCCAAACCAAAGTCACCACTCTGATTTTGTCAAGTTAGTTTTGTACACTTGAGAAATTATAACCTTAAATTATGCCTTAATTCCTATGCTTAAATACAGAGACTGCAGTTCTCACCAAAATACAGGACTAGAAGGCTGCTTTACTGTACAGAGCTGTCACCATTCTGCAGTTCACAGCCTTTAGATGTGGATAATGTGGGTGGCATGCTCACAGAAGCTTGACTGCAGACTGCATGGCCAGGATACTGTAAGCAAACATCTCAGGTGTAAACTGTTACATGTGAAAGCTGGTTTCACATCTTCCACCCAAAGGTATTTGAAGTTCAATCAATAAGTATGCAGCCTACCTTAAATTCAGTTGACATGACCAAAGGGATCATTTTTGTTCTGCTCTCACTCCTTTTCTTTCAAAAAAAAAAAACATTGTTAACTCTACAGACGTGCTACAGTTGTCTGCCAAAAACTGCTCAGTATATATACACATGCAGTACATAACGGTGTTACAAAATAATTCACAGACAGGTATGGCAGTGTTGTGGTTACGGATTATACCATTCTGTCTCAAATTAGCTATCTATCTATAGAATCACAGAATAATTAGAGATCGGAAGGGACCTCAAAAGATCATCTAGTCCAATTCCCCTGCCACAACTGGATCACCTAGACCAAGCTGCACTGGAACACACCCAGGCAGGTCTTGAACATCTCCAGAGAAGGAGACTCCACAACCCCCCTGGGCAGCCTGTTCCAATGCTCCGTTACCCTATGATGACGACGCTGGAAAAGACTTTAAAGATCATCCAGTCCAACCTAAAACCAACCAAGTAAACCTAAACATCTGACATCTATATCATGCCACTCAGCACTTCATCCAGCCTAACCTTAAACACCTCCAGAGACAGTGACCCAACCACCTCCATGGGCAGCCCATTCCAAAACTGGATCACTCTTTCAGTAAAAAACCTTTTCCTAATGTCAAGTCTAAACCTCCCGTGATGGAGCTTAAGACTGTGACCTCTTGTCCTGTCCAGTTCCGTTTTTAAATTTTCACAGCATAGGTACCAATTGCTTCAGATACACTATACCATTACTCCAGCTAAATTACAGCCATTTGGATTTAAACACTGAAAAGCAATTTATTCCTGATCTACTAAATTACACAGCAAAATAATCATGTTGTTAAGCTGAAGTATGTAAAGCAGAGTGCTACGAAAACAAGCTGAAGGCTAGTTTGCACATAACAAGGTGACAGATGTCCCAGCATGATCTGAGGCTTGCATACAAGACAACATTGTGTCCTGTTAGAAAGGTCAGTAATGCAAATACAGCTCTTTACATAGTTAGAGAGAGTTGTGATGAAGATTTTCAAAATACCTTTGATATAACTGATCATACAGTGCTACTCTCTCTACTAGGATAAACCAGGATAGTGGGTGTTAAACTAACAATCTGTTTTCTTATTATCTGACTACACTGTGACTGCTGAGCTGAGGACTCACAGTGAGGGTAACAGAGCACTGGAACAGGCTGCCCAGGGGGGTTGTGGAGTCACCTTCTCTGGAGTCGTTCAAGACCCACCTGGATCTGTTCCTGTGCAGGTGATCCTGCTGTTGCAGGGGGATTGGACTAGATGATCTTTCAAGGTCCCTTCTGATCCTTAATGATTCTATGATTCTATGAAATGACAAAACTTCAGATACATGCAGAGGAATCTGGGCTTTTTAGATCTGACCCTGATTTCACTTACATGAAGGTTGAAATGCAATTCCAGTTAGCATCACACATTATTTCTTTATAATCTCCTTACTTCCTTATTCCCAAATACAGATTCAGTGTACAGAAGAGAAAACATATTCTTCAAAGGTACTGAAGATTTTATATATCACCCATGGAAAAAAGTAACCACAAAAATAAAGCAAGTGCAAACACAGTTCAATAGACATGTAATAATTATGATGCAATATACATGTACCTTAAGGGAATGTATCTTACACCTGCTGTAATTATTTTCCTTATCCTTGAATTTTGAAGACAATAAATAATATATGTAGCATATCAAGCTTATTCTCAAAAAAATCAGACATTTAAAAAATTAATATTTCAATAGACACTGAAAATATCATAAATGTTTTAATTTGTATAACAAGGGAGCTTCCTAAGAGTTGAAAACCTAGTAGAATCACAACCCTTCACTTCAGGAGGGCTAACTTTGACCATTTCAAGCAATTGCTAGGAGAAATCCCATGGGACAGGGTACTGGCAGGTAAAGGGGCCCAAGAGAGCTGCTCACCACTCAAAGACCACTTCTTTGAAGCACAGTACAAGTGCATCCTGACAGGAAAGAAGTCAAGGAAGGGAGGCAGAAGACCTGTGTGGTTAAATGGCGAGCTACTGCATAAACTGAAGAGGAAGAAGAAAGTGTATAGGTCATGGAAGGAGGGGATGGCCACCTGGAGGGATTATCAGGGTCTGGTGAGAGAATGTAGGGATGCAACTAGGAAAGCCAAGGCCTCCTTGGAATTCAACCTTGCAAGAGAGGTCAAGGGTAACAAAAAGGGGTGCTTCAAATACATGCAGGTACAACTAAACCTAGAGGCAATGTTCAAGAAGGACACAGAGTGTCCCACAGTTCTGGGCCCCCCCAGTTTAAGAGGGACACAGAGCTGCTGGATGGTATCCAGTGTAGAGCAACAAAGATGATGAAGGAAGCAGAGCACNTGAGAGGTGACCTCATTAGTGTCTATAAATATGTGAGGGATGGGTGTCAGGAGGATGGAGCCAGGCTCTTATCAAGGTCATCTGGTGAAAGGACAAGGGGCAATGGGTGCAAGCTGGAACATAGGAGGTTCCATATAAATATCAGAAAGAATGTCTTCACACTGAGAGTAACGGAGCGTTGGAGTAGGCTGCCCAGGGGGATTGTGGAGTCTCCTTCTCTGGAGACATTCAAGACCCACCTGGATGTGTTCCAGTGTGACTTGGTCTAGGTGATCCAGTTGTGGCAGGGGCATTGGACTAGATGATCTTTCGAGGTCCTTTCCAATCCCTAATGATTCTATGATTCTGTGATTTGACAGACTAGTAATGATTACTGTTAAGACTTAGCACTGAAGCTACTAAACACATTTGACACGGAATCACCACCACTTCAGTATTTGCTTGCACACATAGGCCTGTTATTCAGAACTGCAGTGACACAAAAAATATTTTTCTAATAAATTATGTGAATCAGATACATCACATAGAATTAAAATACATCAGTTTGACAAAGAATAATTTTCCTACACCATGACTTAAACATATATAATGGTTCCATAACAAAAGGGGTCATGCATTTTTTAGACAGAATTTTCTGTGTGTGCATAAGTCACACTTAGCCTTTCTTTCATTTAAAAACATGCAGAAAACTAGCTGCTACCAGCTTTTGCATGTAGTAGTGAGACTTGTATTTTGTGATTCAATAACTTTTCACAGTGGACTTATGCCAAGATTTATGACATATACTTTAAAAAACAGAAAATACTCAGTATAGCCATCTATAGTAAAAGTAACTAAGCAGAGAGAAATGATAGCCCCCATATACTCA
This sequence comes from Upupa epops, assembly GCA_013397515.1. Taxonomy (NCBI): domain Eukaryota; kingdom Metazoa; phylum Chordata; class Aves; order Bucerotiformes; family Upupidae; genus Upupa; species Upupa epops. The sequence goes on from VZRI01007255.1 coordinate 20,697, forward strand.
GCACTAGTGAATACTGTGTTCAATTTTGGGCACCTGAATACAAGAAAGACACTGAGATTCTGGAGATGGTCCAAAGGGCAACAATACTAGTGAAAGCCCTGGAGAACAGGTCTTATGAGAAGCGTCTGGGAACAGGGTTTGTTTGATCTGCAGAAAAGCAGGCTGAAGGGAGACCTTATTGCTCGATAAAGCTACCTGAAAGAAGGTTGTAGAGATGAGGGGGTCTCTTCTCCCAAGTCACTGGTGACAGAAGAAGAAATGGCCTTAAGATGTGCCAGGGCAGGTTTAGTTTGGATAGTAAGAACAGTCTGCCCAGGAAGATGGTGGAGTAACCATCCCTGGAGGTGTTCAGAAATCATGTAGATGTGGCACTAGGGAACAGGGGCATGGTGGGGTCAGGTTGACATTTGGACTTCATGGTCTTGTAGGTCTCTTCCAACCTTAATGATTCTATGATTCCATATATCAACACTGATTGAGTATCCACACTGTTAGTCACACAAGTTCTAATATTATTATAACTAGACTGCTACCTTAACTAGAATTAGTGATAGGAACAATTTGCTACACTGAATTTAAGTCACAAATGAGTCTGAAATGCAGACAAATATATTAGTAGTGCTAAGCAAATCTGGTAATACTAATAACTAGAATTAAATCACACTACAACATACTTTCTGAATGACTAAGTCTCCTTTTCTATAAAAATAAGTAATAAAATTAATACAGCATTTTATATCCAAACCAAACAACATTTTCTTGCCCAAGTAATTTATTCAGGACAGACAGCATAGAAGATTGTAGCTGGATAGCTACAGGAAAGCTCTACAGTATCAGCAAAGAGAGTGTTAAACCTCAGATGAAATTCAATGTAAATGAATCAAAAAAGAAGTATATGGTGGAAGACAACCTGTACTTTAAATGCACAGTAGTAAGTCCTGAGCAGTCTATGCACTAATGAGGCCTTGAGGCTGTAAAGGAAAAGCTCAGATCTGTATTTTGGTTCTGGTCAGAAAGACATTATGGGAACAGCATGGGAGTGTAATAGAAAATGGTCCTATGATTTATGTATATAAAAGACCAAACTACCTTTCAGTGCTGGGTACACTCTGGCTTGATGCCACCATGTTGAGTGGTCAGTTGCTTCGCTTGAGGGAATAGATACCAATCAATGGGACCTTGATAGGCTGTAGGCATGGGCCCATGGAAGCTTCATGTAGTTCAACAAGACCAAGTATCACAGTATCACAGTAATGATGAGGCTGGGAAACACCTTAAAGAGCATCCAGTCCAACCTAAAACCAACCAAGTAAACCTAAACATCTGACATCTAGATCATGCCACTCAGCACTTCATCCTTAAACACCTCCAGAGACGGTGACCCCACCACCTCCATGGGCAGCCTGTTCCAAAGTCGGATCACTCTTTCAGTGAAAAACCTTTTTCTAATGTCAACTCTAAACCTCCCCTGATGGAGCTCGAGACTATCACCCTTGTCCTGTCTCCAGTGTCCAGGAAGAAAAGACCGACCCCCCCCCGACTATAACCACCTTTGAGGTAGTTATAGACAGCGATAAGGTCACCCCTGAGCNAAAGCCCAATTGCAAAGCCCAATGTCAACTCAGGCTGGTGGATGAAGGGATTGAGAGCAGCCCTGTGGAGAAGGACTTGGGGAGCCAGTAACATTTGGTTGCAGCCAAGATGGCCAACTATATCCTCAGCTGCAAAGTGTAACAAACAGGTGAAGGGAGGTCAGATTGTCCCTTTTATCCACATTGCTGGTACCTCACCTGGAGTACTGTGTCCAGCTCTGGAGAGGCTGCCCATGGAAACTGTGCATGCCCCCTTGCTGGAAGTGTTCATGGTAAGGTTGGATGGAGCTTTGAGAGACTTCATCTAGTGGAAGGTGTTCCTGCCCAAGTCAAGGGTTAGACTAAACAAACTTCCAGTCCAAATACCCCTTCCAGTCCAAACCATTGCATGATTCTATAATTCACCAGCTCAGAAATGTCAGAACAATGCAGTAAGTTACAAAGAATCATAATGAAACAAACAATGAAATGACACAAAAGGTGTGGAACAGTTTGTATGTGCTGAGATTTTTCAGCCTGGAAGAAAATACAGAGGAAAATGATTACACAACCTGTTGCGATAACCCCATTCAGACAAATTAGTGGAAGAGTTCTCCACAAATCACCTTTCAGACTGACAGAGATGCCTATAGGAATAGGACTCTTGTTAAGGGAATCAGGAAATTGGGATTGTACAAGACTAGTTATAGGTTGACTACAGAAGGAAGCAAAGGACAGGTGATTATCTGTAACTGAGACAACTAGAGATACTGAAAGGGACAGGAGGTCCTTGCCCACTGGTGTTAGGGCCACAAAGTCTGGGGGACTCTGGAGAGACTTATTTGTGCATGAATTTTAAGTGGAGTCAAGAGAATCAAAGAGCCAGCCATGGGATAAACTATGTCTAGGCCACTTTCTGGATGGATCAATATTGTAAAGATGTGTAACTTTCCACTAACAGACCTTCACGTTGATCAGACAGAGTGGGAAACAGGATAATGTTATTGGTACTGCTGGTTTTTGTGTCAGTGCCGAGCATCTGTTTGTGTTGACCTGTGTGTACCGAACACCTGGGTTTGTGCATGTGCTGCTGCATGAGGCTGTGTGCCTTGACACTGATCAGACATGGCAACATGAAGCTCCAAGAGAGTTCATCAGTGCTTAATAGTGCAACATTAAGGTGTTGATTAAAAATCAAAAAATATTTCTTTACAATAGCGAGTAGTGAGACCTCAAACTACTTGCAACAGCTACTGGAGTCTTTAGAATTAAGTAGGTATACATTCAAAAAGGCATTTGGCAAAGAAACATGGCTAGTAACAGTAATATCCCACATGCCCTGCTACACTTAGCAGCCATACCTGCCAACACTAATAGTGGAGACTGAAGAATAGACTAAGTGAAATTTTCATATGTGGTGGTGAAGCTTACATTGGCATGATCAATACTCAGCTATTCCTGCTGTTGCAAGAATGAAGCTAGCATCCTGTGAAATTAAATAGTTAACAATTATGAGTAATTAAGTCCAATTGATAGCATAGGGTTGATAACTATAAGTGTGTGCAATCTCTTCAGAAGATGCCTAGTGGTCCCAGCTCCTAAACACTTCTGCAGAGGTAGTCTACATACAGTAATGATGTATCTCCTCATTTGCAGTGATGAACTAAACACGTGGTGCTTTATCTGAAGCCATGTAAACACCACCACCTTGCACAGCTTTGTTGGGTTTTTTCACTTTGCTCACCTTTCAGGCTAGGAAGCCAAGATGTAAACATAACCTAGTAACTACAAATTTCACCACATGGCATGGCAATCACTGCTATTTGTTACAACTAATACTCTAAAATTAAAGGTCTCTAGCCATATGCAGCCCTCGGTTTTCAAAGGTTCTCAAAGAAATTGTAGCCAAATACCCTAATGGCCTTCAATATCAATGCTGTTTCAAGAAAACAGTGGGTGTTCAGATTGAAATAAGAGAAGGCAGCAGCACTTGCCAATATCTAGACAAAGATCTATCACCAAAATACAGGAAATCAGAAGATGGACCTCAAACATTTTTTATTTATTGTGAAATGCTTAGATAAGAGTGCCATAATGGTCAGCCACCTACTGTTCTGCAGCCACAAGAATAGCTCATGCAAGGCTCCAGAGATCCATGTCCAGATAAGAGTATAGGCGTGGGACTAGGAAATCAATTGTAGTGAGAGATTTCAAGACTCATTTTCAAAAAACCCCAACAAGCACACACCAAAACATTAGGTGCTACTACATAGTTAAAACAATCATATTATTCTTGCTGGCTGTCAACCAACTCTGGAAAACCTAGTTGGCTTGACAATAACATGGCTAACTATAAAAGAGATGAGCAAGAATCATTTTTAAACACGACCTGTGTTAGGAATAGATAATGAAAGGACACTGAGCAAATTTTGAGTGTGTGACAGTTAACTATACAGTAAGCAGGAGTTACTACTACCATATGAGGAAGTCCCTGATGATGTTATGTAGCCAAAGCTTAGAGTCATCAGGGATTGGAAGGGACCTTGAAAGATCATCTAGTACAATCCCCCTGCCACAGCAGGATCACCCAGGCCACGTCCAGGAGGGTTTCAAATGTCTCCAGAAAAGGAGACTCCACAAACTCCCCAGGCAGCCCCCTGCAGCGCACCGTCACCCTCCTGGGAAGGAGTTATAGAATCGGTCAGGGTTTGAAGGGACCACAAGATCATCCAGTTCCAACCCCACTGCCATGGGCAGGGACACTCCATCTTAGATCAGGCTGGCCAGAGCCTCATCCAGCCTAGCCTTAAGTACCTCCAGGGACGGGGCCCCAACCACCTTCCTGGCAACCCAGTCCACACCACTCTCACAGTGAAGAACTTCCTCCTCACATCAAGTCTAAATCTCCCCATATCCATCTCTGCTCCATTCTCCCTGGTCTTGTTGTTACCTGAAATCCTAAAAACCCCTTCCCCAGCTTTTTTGTAGCCCCTATCAGACACTGGAAGGCCACAATAAGGTCACTTTGGACCCTCCTCTTCTCAGAATACACTTAATGATGTACATTTCAAAAAGGAGCTCTTCTAGGTGATAATAGAGGGTTTTCTTTGAAAACATAACTTTATAAATATTCCAAACTTTGGGGCTTACTTCTATGCTCAAAATATTAAAGTATTTAATATTTACTAATAGCAATTACAATCAACTTTATGTAATGTTTAATAATAGAATTTATATCTATAAAAATACATAATAAAACATATTTTTAAATACCTGAATTCATTTACAGGCTTGTATGTTCCAGCTCCAGAACCCACATAAAGCAAGCATCAGCAGACCTTTCCAGAAGTTAAGCTGATGTTGCTTAACCAGTATATAAGAACAATTAACTCATAGATTTTTAAGCAAGTGTTTCAAGTACAAGTTCAAGGACATCCTTAGAGCAGTTTTCAGTAATATCATCAGCAACAAAAAAAGTACATCTCTCCACGCTCCAAAGCCCATATTGTTGTGATGATCGCAAGGACTTTTGCTGTCTACTCTGTGTTTATTATTATGCTAACAGGTGCCAACACTTCCATTTAATCCAATCTGGAATGTCTGCAGCATCTTGCTGTGCTTTCCTGTGTCTATGTATGGTAAGCTAAGCATGCCTAGCTCTAAGTCGCCTACAGTTATACAGCTTTGGCTCCTCCACATACATGTAGTGTCATCTAATTTAGCTTCTCTGAGTATTTAACAGAGGACTCTGAAATTACGTCTTTCCGTGTACCCAAATAGCTGCTACAGGTTTAAAAGCATCAAACCTGCCAAATAAATTTTCCATCACTATCTAACAGGAAGACATTATTTCCAAATGGTACTTGGATATTTTGATGACATATATACAAACAACATTGACCCCACACCCACCCCACCCAGGAATAGGGATGAACTCACAGGTTGCCCATTGGAACAATGATATGAAAGCAGCACCAGAGTTGCAGGGTTCTAAGCAGCCTATGAATCCATTCATCACAGAAGAGTTTACAACACTGCATATTTTCTCCATTACTTGTAGGACATAGCTTTAGGAACAGCTAATATCTGCATAACAAAAACCTACAGTTGCTCTTGCCTTTATTAAGGCAGTGACAAACCAAAGATTTCCCCTATTGCTACCTGACAGAGGAAAAGGGGCAGACAAGGAAAGAGAAGAAGAACTGAGGCTTCTTTCAATGCCAGTCTTCATTTTTTCTGATAGCAAGATTTTTTTATAGTCTACTGACAGATGTAACCATAAAGATTTGTTCTAGGAGACAGTTTTTGTTCTACGCACACATAGTAAACAGACATGTCCACCTTCAGTGACAAAAGGTGGTTTAAGTATCTTGCTACAGTAATTTCTCCCTTTAAAGCCTTTAATTAAAAAAAAAAAAGAAACAAGAAATGATGTTATGTCATAGTCTGTTGACCCACATTGTAACCTCAGAGTTAAAAACAAGAGAGGGTGCCAAGAATTCTAGGCTGAAACTTTCTGTATTTTTACCTTTGGAGCCTCTTGCTTTTCTCAAGCAGTTAATGGAAAACTGCTGGTGTGTTCTAAGCAGATTTGACAGACTTCAGTGTCACAAATAAGAGATAAAAATTAATACACACTGACATTCTCATGACATGAGTAACCCATAATAAAAGCTTCAGATTATACCCACGATACATGCAGAGCTGGATACTGTGAGTGATATAACTATTACTCACTAATAATTAAAAAATTTGCAGTAGCTACATTCAGGGAGGGTTAGGAGGGTAAAGGGGCACCTGATTCTGCTAAGTATTTTTAATCAAATGAGTCAGTTACATTTGAACACACTTCTTTGGAAGCTCCCTTTCAAACTCTTTTCCAAGTATGTTTTCTATTAATTGTCCACATTTCCCATAGCACTCCACCCCACTCGTATCCTTCCTGACCTGGGTTACTTAAAAATAACCTTCAATCAAGAGAGAACATCAGGAAATATAAATGGAAATGGCAGCTGATCAACCCCTAATAAAAGGTACATGGTATTAAAGCAGATCAGGCACCTGGTCCCACTCGATATATTTAGAAGAGTCTAAACAGTGAAGTCACTTAGGTTAAATAATCCACTCCAGAGAAATTATGTCAGATATAAACATGGTAAAGGAGAAGCACTTCTTTCTGTGCTTTTGATGCAAAAAGTAAGAACCACAACTGGGTGGAGTATGAGTTAACCCTTACAATGCTGAGCTTTTCTCTGGAGTGAAACAGGCAGTTTCATTATTGGATAGGTATCTCCCACATATATTTCAAGGGATTAAAAAAAGGAAAAAGCCACCTGACTGAAGACTATAGCAAGTAAAGGACAATGGGAAAGTCAGGATGAAAATGAGTGACAAACAGATACAGGCTAGAGCAAACACTAAACCTTGCCTCTGTTTCTTTTAATAGATTAAGCCTAACAACCACTTTCCCCATTTTCCTTCTGTCTCTGTAATAAATACAGCCTGAAGACGATCCAAAGTTAAGTTTCACTTTCCAGGGCAGCAAAACTAAATATTTTATAAATATAACAGTTCAGCACAAGGAGAAAACAAAAGCAGAAAAATGCTGAATTATGGATATATTCCAAGTGCCTCGAGAGAAGGAAAAAAAGCTTTAGGTTTAGTTAGCAACAGTTCTACCACACTCTGCTCATTAGAGCAAAAAAAACCTGAAGTTAAGTTCACTCTAGTCACACAATTTTTTCCTGCTACAATTTAAGTGTTTGCCAAACCAAAATGACTACTTCAAATTTAAATCAGATGGGAAATTATTAAAAAGAAAATAACCTCTCTCAGTCCCCCAGAAAAGCAAAAAGAACTGAAGCAGAAAATACATACAATATACATGCTGCCCTAATGTATGCAATAACAATTTTCAAAGAAGTACATCAAAAGCATGGAAAGCCAGAAAGAATTTTCCTCTTTTACTTTTCAAAAACATTTAGAAATTCTGAATTCAGATTTTTATTACGGTTCTCAGCAACTCATCAGCTAAGATGCTGAGCCAATAGTAAATTTCTTCCAGAGGAAGAAAAGGAAGACTCATCACTGTACAGTAACTTAAAATAATGTCCTGGCACACATGTCTTTTTTCACCCATGATTTTACTTCCTGACAAAAAGCAGAGAGGAAAATGTAAGAAAGTGAAGTGGGAAGGCTTGCAGTTTTCCCTTACAAAAAAAATTTCCTACTATTTGGGCCAACAGTTCCATCTTAGAACTAAATGTCCTGGGAGAAGTTTTGATATCATCTTTTACTTGTCCCCGAGGCCTGGTCACTGAGTCTTCAATCCAAATCACTGTCCACTTATTTAACCCATCATTTGTCAGCTTTCTACAGTAACAATGTTATGGGAGGCAGCACCAAAGACTTACGAAGTTGAGGTAATCAAGCTCACCCTCTGTCCACCAAGCCAGCCACCTAATTGTGAAGGACTATCAGCTTGGTCAGTCATGAGTCCCCCATTATAAATTCATGCCAAACATGCCCAGTCACCCTCTTGTCCTCGTGGGTGTGGAAATGCTTTCCCAGAGGATTTTTCTTCATCACTTTCCCAGGGATTATGGTGACACTGACTAGCCTATACTTTTTTGGGACCTTCCTCTTAAGACTTATGAGTTATATCTGCTCTCTTACAGTTTTCAGGGACTTTTCCCAGTCACCATGACCACGGCCTTCAAGTCTTCAAGCTTGAAACAGGAATGCCATTCAAGCAAAAAATTTGGATGTCACTGGACTACATTAAAACATCATTAAAAACTACTGATGAAATTTAAGTCAAAGAGATTTGTGTTCCTGAGTCACCCAAGAATGGAGAAAAATGTTGGATTTTTAATTAAACTGGAATAATTTTTAAAATATTGTAATTGTGTATAAATGCCAACAAGAGACGTTGTAAGGAGGCAAAGTCTGAAACTCTAATGTATCGGGAGAGGTGAAAAACATAATTAAAAAGATGTGATGCATTGAATGCTACATGGTTTTGCTATTCTTTCTTAATGTATCTCACACTCCACCACAGAGGTCAAAAAGCAACATTAGAGACAAAAATCAGAATTGTTTCCAAAACTATATTAAATAGCTGTGTGACCTTTCCAAAGGAAATCATTAGAGCTCCTTCTGGACATCCAGCTTATTCTACAAGCCATTTAAAGCAAACCTAATATTTACTTTTACACCTGTCATAGAGCTGATTCATTAGGGCTTACACACTCCTGATACCCTAGATGTCTAGTAACTGAAACAGAAAATTAGAGGTACAGAAATCTGCCAATAGCAAGACCAAACAGCTAAGGTCTTGGTCTAAGAAAGGGGCTGAATCACAGTGAACTGTGGTGGGAAGTGTGTCCACTAAGGGAAACCATCCTGCAAGCACAAGGCAGCTGAGAAGCTGCATGAAGGCAAACCCCCAGTGAGATTAGAAATACCACAGCTGTAGTAAATATAATCTGCACTTGCACTGCATTCTTTCAACAGCTTTTTGGGGCTCATACCATAGTACTTTCCTCTAAGCTGGCTGATTGGAAGCCAAGTAAAGTACATGACCTCTTTTATAACCTCCTGTAACCTCCCATGCACTGCAGCACTGTCAGAATAAGAAGACCTGGTTGCTTACACTTCTCCACCCACCTTGAAAACAATAGTAAAAAATTAAGATCACTCAGCAGACCAAGCAATAAAATGTTGCTGCCCTGTAAGGTACTGACTTTTCTAGCCACAGTGATTCTGTGATTCTGTGATTCTGTGAAGCAGTTGCACCAGTAGGACACTATGCATTAGAGAAGCCACAGGAAAGAGACAAAGTGATGAGCTAAGTCTTACACAGGTACCTCTTTTGATCACGTGTTAACTCTTGCTAGCACAACAAGTCATTTTCTAGTATGAGCTGCAAGAGGGGAGCACAGGGACTACTCAAACTCAGTGTTCCCAGCACTGCACAGATAAAATGAATCAAAATCACTGCATCATAATTTGTGGGGCAGAAACTAGACCAGCAAGGCAAAGCAAAAGCAGGTTAAACATTACACAAGGCACAGCAAACACCTCCTCAGTGAGAAGGACTCAAGGAAGGTGAGGAGCAAGTGCTTGTACAATCATACAACATTTGCTTAGCAATGAATTTCACTGATTACAAAAATCTTAAATCTTTATATAAAAGAAAGACTATTATAGAATGAGTAGTACTAAGAGGACTTGCTATAATTACAAATAACTTGTTCAGAAGTTTAAAAAAAAAAAAGGAGAGAGAAACTCTTTCCAGGGTCAACTGAGGGCATTAAAACTTACTTAAACTTAGGGCAAGCAGTAAATTGTAGGGTTGAGGTTGAGGTCAGTGAGACTAGCAAGAGCATTTTGCCTGTAAGGCCAAATCTGCAAGGTGGTAGAGTGAAATAAAATCATTTATTACAAGAGAAATACCCCAGCTATGGGTTTCAGGATTAGGCACTTCTCAGGTCCTACCACATGCTTCTCCAGCGTGCAGAAACATGCACATGATACCTTATGCCTAGCTCAGTAACCACTTCTCTGCTCAGCCATTAAGCTGCAGATGAACACCCTGAAATACTGTAAAGATAAACAAATGTCCCCATGCAGATGGTGTTGCCCATATGCTAGCATATGGGAAGCGCTACTAGGCCTGTTCTACTACTGTAGAAGTAAGGTAGTCAAGAAACTGGTCCTCCAGGAAACCACAGGGAGTGCTAGACTCAGGAAGCAAATGCACCCAGGATGTACTTAACTCAAAGGAGCCATCCATCTACTCCATATCACCAAGCTCAAGAACACATATGAGACACATGCACATTCAGATGACTTTATAAATAAAAGAGGTATTGGCAGAAAGTCAACTATCTCCAGAAAAACCTAATTAAAAGTGGAGCTCAGAAGATAATGTAATCTTTTTCTTGGTTTTTCTTAAATTTTCTATGAAAGTTAAACTTATCTATATATTTATTTTGCATGGAGCCACTTGGCTTTACTCTAAATTCTTAAGTAGATCTGAGTAGCTGCTTATATTTCCTTCACATGGCTGGCATATATCCAAGTTATCTGCTGCTAAGCTACGAGAACACAGTGCAGCATGAAGTATCTCTCTTTAAAGCAGTTGTGTATGTGTATGTGATGCAAACTTGACTTCTCCTAGGTCTGCAGCAATACTCATACTGCTGATGACTGAACTCTCTCAGGTCGCTGCACATTTTGGACCATATAATACTGGACACCGGGTAGCTAGGCTTTCCCTCAGGCCACCAAGTAATGCACTTATGAAACTTCCATCTGCAGCAGGCAGCAAATTAATAAATAAATAAACCCCCCTAGTCTATGGCCTTCAAGAGTATACTGCTATAATAATGAATCTGCATCCCAATGAATTGGCTCTGTCAGGTTGTTTCCACAATGTAAATCATTCTGGGTGAAAAAATTCTGGTTTTTACATATGTTTGTGCCTCCACTCCATCTTGCTTTCTTATTCGGGGGCTTTATTTTTTGGTGGTTTGTTTTTGGGTTTTTTTGTCAGTTGTTGTCATGAGACTACAAAGCCAGATAAACAGAGGTTAGGAGAAGTGTTGAGGCTGCCTTGTGCATCGTTAATGCAGCCCCATGTGTACAAGCCTAATGATTACAGAGCTTTATTACTGCAAGGACTTTTCTTTCAGGAGTTCCTAGTTCAGTCACCACATGTAAGTGAGACACGGTGTCATGTTTTGCTTTATCTCAGTTTTTGAATGGATGTCTCCCTGCTCTATCTATTGAACATTAACCAGCAGAGTTCTGAAGCTTCTTACATGATGTCCTATGACGCTTCATGATGTCATTCAAATCCTGCCTTAGAGCGAATGCATTTCTTTTCACGACATGTAAAGAAAGACCCACTGCAAATATGGCCAGCACAAAGCCCACCAGTTCAGATGCAACTCACTACGGAAGCCTCATCTGAAAAACCATCAGCCTTTGGTATTTAAATGGCATTTTCATTTGTTTTAACCAGAGCTTTCAGAGAGATCAGTTCCATCTTTGCATACCAAGATGGGTCTCCCAAACAAGAAATGATTAATTACCATACAACACTCTGTGGATGTGATTTCTGCCACTTCACACAAAAGACAGAATGCAGTCCCCACAAGTGGTGTTCAGATTTTACCATGAAATCAGCTTTCTCATTCTTCCCCCTGTACTTAAGCGCAGAGGAGGGTGGAAGAAAAGTCCCATAGAAAATTACCATCTTCAGGATAATAATAATTATTTTTACTTTTTGAAAAGTCTCAGGCAAGAAGAGTAACTGCAGAGCATCACAGAAGAAAGAGTGACTGGTGGACTTCTCAAAAAACACAGCTCTTTCTGTCTTTGACTGCTGGTTTTTTCACCCTACAGTCTGTTCACAGAATTCACAGAATCGTTCAGGTTGGAAAAGATCTTCAAGATCATTGAGTCCAACCTTGACCTAATACAACTAAACTGTAACAACCCACTGCTAAAAAATGTCTTAGAGCACTACGTTTAAACTACTTTTTAATGCATTCAGGGATAGTAACACAACCACCTCCCTGTGGGACTTGTTCCTATGTTCTACAGCATAGACTACACAGAAAGGACACAAAAAACACGAATGAACTTGCACTAACACTTACAAGGAGCAGCCACAGGAACACAGACTCTGCTCCAGCCCTTGGACCTCACACAGGGCTGACAAGGGTCACAGCGCCTGGCCAGTATCCTGCTGTGGGAATAACCACTAGAGGGAGAAGGCTTGTATCTCTCCAGCATGAGACACACTTTAAGTCTCCTAGCATGAAAACACTGCAATTCTGGGATGGAGGAAGTCTGGAAGATTTCAGAATCTAAAAGCACCTACTCAACTGAGTCTTCTCATAGCTACTCTTCAGCTCACGTGGTATTTCCTTTAGTCATATTATACTTCTTGGAGCAAGAAAGCTGAAATCAAAAGCCCTAACAGTTACAAAACCCCTAATACATCCAGTAAATTACACAGGCAGTACAATCCCAGGAGCCCTCATTCACATGATGTTTTATGTCCCTGCACCTGGTAGAGGAGTTGGAACTTGATGATCTTTAATGTCTCTTCCAACTCAAACCATTCTATGATTCTGATTCCAGGTCAAGCTCTAGGAATAGTTGAAAATACTTAAAATATAAAATATAACCACACTGCTGTCACCTTGTTGCCATTTCTTACAAATGTACACACAAATGCCAGCAGGCCAAGTAATGATATTGCACAGATATCAGTGTCTCTGATATCTGTAACTCTTCTGTCAGTTATTTCTGCCATCTTTCTTTGCAGAGATCTTTGCAGATGACTCATAAATTTTAAATTCTCCCTAACAGAATTATTAGGAAGGCACATTTGTAATATTTCTCTAACATTGTTCTGTCAGTGCTAAATGGAAGACAATATAACCAGAGCAAAAGGAGTTTGCAATTCTCTTGCCATGCCTGAGCATCCCTGAAATCACGGGGTTAAAAATAAATCCCCAATTTCATTCTTCAGAACATCACAGAGACACAATCAGTCATTGAACACAATTTTCACAGTTCCAGAGAAGAATATAAAATCTTTGCCAGTTGTTGAAACAGAAGAAACAACTTGTGTAAGGAAGAGGTAGTGAACAGAATGCAGGAAGAAAAAGAATCAATGGTCACCTATAATCACCCTAAACTTCCACCACAGGATGATGCAGCATCTGTTGCTAAATTCAAGCATAATGTGGTAGATCTTGTAATTCAGCATAGAAAAATCTCATAACTTTGTCTGCAATCACAAGCACACAAATCTCATGATTGGCAGAGTGAAAAAACAATAGATGTGCCCTGTGATAGCAACAACACTTTTTATCTGAGGTTCCCAGGATGCTGGTGCCTGCACATAAGACAGGCATCTCAGTTTACATGATGATCAACCAAGATTTAGTCACCAGAGTCAGTGGGGTCTGTTTAGTTTAACAAATGCAATGAATGGGCTAACTAATTGTCTAGACAGCACTGAATGCACTCCATGACATTTTATTGTGGCGTCTGTCATTGGATCTAGCACATGTCAGGAGCATGAAGTCATATGAGCAGCATCCTACCTTACATTCTTCTGCCACAAGGATACAGACATTTACAGAGAGTTTGTAATTCATTAAAAGAATGTTAAACAGAAACACAACATTTTTAAACAAGCAATATAATGAGCTTGCTGAGTTCAAGATATTGTAAAGGACACACGGTAGTGCCAAGGGAATCTTGCAACAATTTAGAATCTTGAACCACACTAGGTCAAAACTACAGACCTGTTAAGCAGCAGATAATTTCTGTTACTCAGCCACAGTCAAAAACTTTAAAAGGCAAAAAATGGGCACCAGTCACTGTTCCTTGGTGCCATGAGAAGAAAGAAAAAATTATCTAATCCCATATTATTTTCAACAGTTACAGCATTTAACTCTTAAAATATAACCCATTCTTTCCAAATGAAGTTGTGTAAGTGGTTAGATCTGCCACCACAAAATGCCTTCACTGTAAAACGGTGGAAGCAAAATTACTTGCAACAGTACAGCTCAGTTCAGAATTGGCAGTTTATAAATACTTCCTAATAAAACTCAGTTGTGAGCTGACGGAAAATACAATAGTGATATTGAAATGTCTGGGCTGAAGTCAGGAAGACTATATATATATGATATATATATATATATGCATATATAGACACACATATAAAGATTTTATACCTCAAACAGAAAACCTTATGGGACTGGTAAGTTAAAAAAAAATGTTGGAAGCTAGATTGTAAGCATATGTTCCTAGACATCTAGTGCAGAGGCACTGTGTTAAAAAAAACCCTGTCCCTCAATTACTCTTCAGTATCAGCTGGTAGACAGGAAAAAAAGTAAAAAGAGGTACTATATGGAATCCCATGTTCCTTTCAGTATATGAGCAGGTGGATGATACTGTCTTTCGGAACTGCTATGGGCTGATGAAAGATCAAACAATAAACAAACATCACTGTTTCCAATTCGGACAGAGCCTGCCCATCCCCATAGCTACCTAGTAGATTTACAACCATGTTACTAAATCTAGTCAGTCTATCAACCACTTCAGGGAGATCAAAGTGAGAATGCTTAGAACATTCACCATGAAAGACAAGTTAATATTGCCTCAGACTCCACAGGAACTATGGTACCAGGTTTGAAGCAATGGATCTAGAGAAGTATACTACTGCTAGCAGCAGAAACCTGATCCTAACAATGGCCAAAAACGGTGGGTTGTTATTCTCAGACCTTGTTATGTTCACCAGCTTAACAAGTTCTAGGTTAATGATTTACTGCAGATGAAGGGGTTGTTCTTGGTGTGAACCTGCTCCACTACACATGGAATTCACACACTGGGACACTATCTAAAGGGTTCTGCAAGGTGGGCAGAGGGTACTGCTGTTATCAGCTCTCTACACATGCATTATGTACCAGCAACTGGTTGGACATCATTGCTGTTCGAGATGCAGCATGGGCATTGATGCCAGGAGCTGTAATAGGCTGCACCAAAATGTGCTCCCATCCCTTCCTATCCTCTTTGCACAAATGAACGAGTAATGCAGACATTCTGCAAGTGGCAAAACAAGACTGATAATGGTAATATGTGTGGCCAAATTAAGCAGCCACTATATCTTTATTGTGCATGCACATTCTTAGGATGGAAAATCCTCACCAAATGGATCAAAAAAGTGCTCCAATACTTCTATTGATGACATTGTAATGCATAATACATGGATAAATAAAGATGTGGTGATGTTGCCATATTACTACAGAAATAGAAAAAGCTCCATCTGGATACTGCACTCAGGTGCAAGGTGAGAAACTAATATGCATAGCATGCAATCAGAAAAGACAGTATGTGTCTTACCAGTGCTCAGATGATGATTAAAAACAACAAACAAAAACCAAACCAAACCAAAACAAAAACCTTAAACAAACCAAAAGAAATTACCTGTTTTATAAGTTAAATAAAGGCAAATGGAGTGTAATTATTCCCTTATATAGACCCAGAAGAATTGTACGAGTAAAATTCTTGTAGTCAGAATTTTATTTAATTTTCTACAAATTCCCTCTTACATTTGAGGAGCAAGACAGATCAAGCCTAATCGATACAACTCTGACAACAACGGAGACAACACAAGAAGTAGTAGTAAAACTGAACTCTAAGACTGGTGGAGGAACTGCATTTGTGTTGAACTATCACAATACTCTATTTCAAATGTAATTTGAGTATTCACATTGGTATGAGCTACAGTGCTGTACATAGTTTTGTTCTCTCTGTGCAGCTTTCATGTCATGTTTCAGGTTGAAAAGCTGGAGCACATTATTTTCTCCATGATCAATATCTGTATGTCGTTCTTGGTCCTTGTGCTTTGGGTTACATTTCTGATTTAGTTCTAACCTGCTTCCAATCTTTCTCTCACTGACATTTCACCTGTTAGCTAAAATGATTTTCCAGCAACTCCACAAATAAGCCTCTGCCAAATGTCATTTGCTGTGGAATCTAATTATTTTTCCAATAACTTCACTAAGGAGTATGTAATGCTGCTAAACTGTATTGTAATATTACAGGATCTTACAGTGCCTCACAGAGAAATGCTATGGACTTCACCCTGTGCTTTCTCTTAAAAACTACTTCATTTTACCAAATGAATCTGGTCTTATTAGCAGATTTTACTTACTTTTCAGTCTAAGATACTCAGGTGGTGTCTTTTGTTGCCTTTTGCCAAAAGTGTGACAGACACTCTACAGCTCCTGAACAAAGTCCCTTGACATGGATTAGGGAAGCCAAAGGTTTAATACTGAACTCTTCAATGCCATCAATATTTTCCAAGTTGTGTATGTGTGGATTTAACTAACCTTTCAAGAGGAAGGCATCTCAAAAACAAACTAGGTTTACCTCTCACTCAGTTTGCAGTTGTGTAACTACCTCACTTTTGCATAGTTACAAACAGCCCATTCTGTGACACTACAGGAGAAACATGTATCTTGAAGAGTTAGAATGAAATGTCCAAATTTGGGACTAGAGGGAAAGTATGATAAGGAGAGGCTGAGGGAGCTGGGATTGTTTAGCTTGGAGAAGAGGAGACTCATGGGAGACCTTACTACTCTCTATAGCTGTCTGAAGGGAAGCTGTAGACAGGCAGGGGACAAGCTCTTCACCCAGGCAACTAGTGATAGAACAAGAGAACAAGGCCTGAAGCTACAACAGGGAAAGGTTAGGTTTGATGTTAGGAAGTTCTTCCTCAAGGAAAGGGTGGTCAGACTTTGGAATGGACTGCCCAGGGAGGTGGTGGAGTCCCCATCCCTAGAGGTGTTTAAGAAAAGACTGGCCATGGCACTTAGTGCCAGTGTCTAGGTTATGGTGATGTTAGATCATAAGCTGGGTTTGATGACTTGAGAGACCTTTTCCAGCCTCAATAATTCTGTGATTCTCTGATTCTGTGAAATTTTGCCACAACAGTAAAAATAAAGCCATAACATTATCTGTTCTCCTGTTTATCCCCAGAATGTGCTCATTTCTGAACACGCATGTAAGCATAAAATACTGTCATCAAATAGTGAAGTTCTCCCTGGTGAGACCACAAGAGTTGTATTTTCTCTTCATTTACCACTTGTTGCCTTAAGGCAGATTGCATGTGTAAATTCATGTGTAAATTCACTTCACAGATCTGCACAAAAAGCCAGAGGCTACCACTTCAATGCAGCTTGCCTTAAGTGCATTGTCACTGATTTATTTTCCAGTTACTCCTTAAACACATATCAAATTGTTTTGAGCCAACACATTTGTTGAATGTTCTTGCAAACTACTGTCTTGTGACAGTAAGTCACCAAAAGGATGGAAACAAGAAAGTAAAGAAGAGCTAATTACCCCAAAGTCATCTTCATGCAATAACCTTTTAGACAATCTCTCATGACAAGATCTTATTAAAATACTAATCCAAATAACACTAATACCCTAAAACTTTCCCACTGGCCACCTTTTTTGTTTAATCTCTTCAGTTGAAGATGGTCCATCCAAATAAAGAAGTTTGGAAGACAAATCCAACAAATTACTTTTCTTCTCAGATGCTGAGAAGAAGAAAATGGTCTATTATTATTTAAATGCTGCAGAAAATTCCTAAGACATGGACATGTCCGGTGGACCTTTGCACTGGAACATGTGCAATTACATGCTCACATGCAATATGGAAGATTTACGGGCATTACCACATCAGAAAGTGGCAAAAAGACAGTAAATCTCCTCAGCCACCTACAACATATAACACACATAGGATACTGAACAAGATGAGGGTGGTGTTTTTCTTCAAATGAAAGTAAAGAAATTAACTTCTACTTCATTATCTTTTCCGAAAAAAAATTACCTTTAAGCATTGTTGCTAGGTTTTATAAACACTGAATTAGAAGAGAGGTACAGCAGAAGCTGGTGGTGGCATATGCCTGCCTTATTGCTTCAAGGAATGTACAGAAAATGGAGAGGTTCTAAACATCACAAAACCACCATGTCCTCTATAAAATAAATACGAGCTACAGTAAGCAGAAAAAATGCAAATAATTGGATTCTGTTAATCTGTGGGGACATGGACTTAATACTGCATTTAATTTTGCTAAGTGGGAGGAAGATTATTGCAGGCAAGATACAAAGAATAGTCTCTGCTTAAATCGTGTAACATTTACAAGCTTAAATACACTAAGACAGTTATTAATACCTATATCAGAACATGCCTATGTATTCAGTCCACTGTTATGGTAGAAACTAAACACACTGGCCTCCTCTGAACAAAGATGATAATAATAATAATAATAATAATAATAATAATAATAATAATAATAATAATTAATAA
>VZRI01007255.1:43017-74219 GCA_013397515.1 Upupa epops
TCCTGGCCCCGGTTGTTCCGCGCCGCGGCAGCGCTTCATGGGCGCCGGCACGCACCGACGGGCAGCACCGAGCTCCGCCCGCCCCGGGGGCGGCTGCCGTTAAACCCGTCGCGGCATCACCCCCCCACCGCGCACCCGCCCCTCGCCTCTGTGTCCGTCCGTCTGTCCGTCCCTCCGCCCCGCCCCACCGACGCCCCGCGGTGGCGGCGAGCTGCCCCCCGGGCAACTCCGGCGTGACGTGAAGGGATCAGCCGTAATCCGCTTTGGAGAGCGATTTAAAGAGCAAAGTCTCCGCAGCAGCAGAGCCCCCGGTCCCTCCCTCCACCCGGAGCCGGAGCCGCCTCTCTCCCTAGGCGGGGGACGGGGACAACAGGGGACACGGACGCGGGGATGGGGATGGGATGGAGTGGGGGTTTCAGATGCGGCACCTCCGGGCAGCCTTGCGCCTGGACTGGACGGGACGGGACGGGACGGGAGTCGCCGGGTGATGTGTTGGTGGCGAATGGTTTCCCGATAGTTTTAGCTTTTTAGATTCTTGGAGAGAAAATCTTGGAAAGCGGCAGCGCTGGGTGAGCGCAGCTGCCAGAGGCGGTAACTTCGTTCTCGAGCTGCGGGGCGAATTAAAGTAAAAGGGAGAAGTGAAAAGCAGGGTAGATAGCAGAAACTCGTTAGTTTTAGCCATTTAGGCACGCTTGGCGATTCAGTGGCGGGGTCAGGGTTGCGGGAGGTCTCACTCAGGGAAATACATGCCCAGCACGGTCCTGGGACCCGTGTCGCGAAGAGTTAAGCCTGACGGGGCCGTAGGAAGGCTGCTGTGTGTGTCAGGGCTTGCTGCTACTCTCAGGGACATCCTAACGATCTCTTGGTAGCATCGCGGCTGGGGACAAACTCCAGCTCCAGAGGATGCCGGAGAATGAGGTGTGGGGATCACTGAGAGTAGAGGGTAGCTCATCCCGTCCCGAAAAGGAGAATCTGCAGAGCCATGTCTGGAGTGGAGTTACTCGGGTTAATTTTTACATTAAGTTTAGTAAGGCCAGCAGCAGGCACGGTTATGTTGCTGGAGACAGTAAAGCTGAAGGAGGTACAGACAGACCTTAATTATAAAAGCTAAGGTCTGGCAAAGGAATTGTTATCAAGAATCCAATATAAGCAACATGGAAATTTCTGCCAACTAGAGGACTGCACCTTTAATTTAACAAACTATTTAAGCTTACTTAAGGTTCTTTCACGAAAAGGCATTTGAAACTGATTTAAATATGTGTTTTGCATATGTAACCTGTCTCTTCAGCTTTACTGAGTTGCACAAGTCTGAAGAAAAGTGTGGAAACAGCAATACTCAGCATGTTGAATAGTACACAGGACGTGTTAGAAAATAGACATAGAAATCCCTGTGTGACCTCTGTCAGCAATTACGATTGTGAGTATTATGTACAGGAAATCTGGCCCCATGTGGAATTTTGAGACTCTTATTCTAAGAACAGACAACTTTATGTTAGAAGAAACAAACAGATGCCTGAATCCTGCTGAGACTGATTGGTTTGCTTTGTGGCATCCTCACACAGTGAAATTTGAGCTTAACACATAATGGCCAGGGAAGTCCAGGTTGTGGACAGGGATTGGAGATTATTTGGGTAATTTAATGTGTGAAATAACTCACACATAGTAGTGGCTGAGTTCTTACTTGCCCCTTACAATGAATCTTTAATTACCTTTTGCTCAGATAAAGTTATCAAAATATTAATCTGGTGTGTGAAATTTCATAGGATTTGTTATCTCTTGATGTAAGTAAATGGCAAAGTAGCAAAACTAAGGGAAGGAAGCAGACTGCAACTTAGAAGAGCAGCTTTACTTGAATAGTTGGTGTTTTCCAAGATCCACATTGTATGTCACAACCAAAGGCTATAGTAAGAAAGAACACTTCTTGGCCAAGAGAAGACAAGGTTAAAAGTTTTTGTCCTGAGTTACATAATCTGTGGGTTAATAAAGCTTTTTTATAAATCTGATATGATTGTGCACCATCTTTTCTACCACACTACCCGAGACAACAGTAAAAACTAACATCAGAAGTTAAATTTTAACTACAAAATAAAGACATTATTTCCTTTTCTTACATCATTTTCTCCTAGACACACAAGTAGTTTTCCTAAACTCAAAGTGTTGAGTGTGTTATTGTCATAGGAATTACAAGGCATCTAGTGTTCATTTTCAACACTGTGGATGCTGTTGTGTAAGTATCAGTTTGTCATGAATTTCCATGTTTTAGTGTTTAAAGAATAATTCAGTTCCTTCAGTCATATGTCCTTTATTACCAAAGCAGAACCTGCTTTTTATTGCTGTATGTATATACTAAATATCTACATATCTATATAATATCTAATGCATTTATACATGTGTAAGTAAATAGGATAGGTTTTTTAAATTTCTTCATTAGCAATAACAAATAAGGGGTTTAAAATATGAATTCTAGGCCAATTTCATATGTATGAGCATGATTTGTGTTATATATGCACATGGATATACAGGAATCTGTTGATGTAGATTTTTCTATAGAAAACAATAGATAAGCACAGTGATTTATTCAAGTTTATATCCTTCTTTTACATAACCTTTACTTTTTGTATATTCTCATTCCAAGGTTTCATGTATAAAACTACATTCCTGAGTGTATTTTCATTATAGGTCCCAAGGAGCTTTCTCTAAAACTGTGGTGAAAAGTTGTGGTCACATATGAGCTGAGATAATTAGCACATTTAGCTTGCATCTACCTTGGGATTTCCATGGGGAACTAATTCATCGTTGTTGTTCAAAGCTGTCATAAATAGCAGAATACATAGCATCATATGACAATGCAATTGCTGCTTCTGATACCCAGAAGTGACCATGGGGGACAAGTCACTCTTTTAAGTGACAGGAACATCTATTTCAAAAATCATGTAAAATTTAGGCTCTATTCTGAAAAGCACCTTGGAAAAACTACAATCAGTCTAATGTAATAAAAAGCCATTAAAGCAATGGCAAAAATATAATTTCATATGCCATCATTTCTGTGTCTGAGCTTGCATATATTTATTATATATTTGGAAAGATCATTGGTCACTAAGTTGGGGTAGTAATTCCTTATTTTCCTTTTCATGTCTAGGTAATGTATCAAATGCAAAACTATTTTTTAGGGCTGTTGAACAGCTGCTACAATATATTGCAGGGAAGAAAGTGGAAGAAGTTTCAGTAAGAATGTATCTGAGAAGTATCACAGTATCACAGTATCACAGTAATGATGAGGCTGGAAAAGACCTTAAAGATCATCCAGTCCAACATAAAACCCACCAAGTAAACCTAACATCTGACATCTAGATCATGCCACTCAGCACTTCATCCACCCTAACCTTAAACACCTCCAGAGACGGTGACCCAACCACCCCCATGGGCAGCCCATTCCAAAACCAGATCACTCTTTCAGTGAAAAAAGCAGTGGAGCTTAAGACTGTGACCCCTTGTCCTGTCTCCAGTGTCCAGGGAGAAAAGACCGACCCCCGCCTAACTACAACCACCTTTTAGATAGTTACAGACAGCAATAAGGTCACCCCTGAGCCTCCTCTTTTCCAGGATAAACAGACTCAGCTCCATCAACCTCTCCTTGTAGGGCTTACCTTCCAGACCCTTTACCATTCTAGTTGCTCTTCTCTGGATTCGTTCCAGCACCTCAACATCCTTCCTAAACTGAGGGGCCCAGAATTGAACACAGTCCTCCAGGTGTGGTCTAACCAGTGCCAAATACAGGGGGAGGATAACCTCCCTCTCCCTGCTGGCCACACCATTCCTGACACAGGCCAGGATGCCATTAGCCCTCTTGGTTGCCTGGGCACATTGCTGACTCATGCTAAGTTTGCTGTCCACCAGTACCCCCAAGTCTCTTTCTGCCTGAGTACTCTCTAACATCTCCATTTCCAGCCTATATTAGCTTTACAAAACAAACAGTTTTAGTTTTGCTGATGTAATGATTTATAGGCACAGATCATGATTCTGCTACTTGAAAGATATTTGTAATATTCAGTGAAGATTTAGTTACCTGATAAAGAAGAAAGAATTTCCAAACCCGTTATATTTTACATCTCTGGTATAGAAAGTCCTGGATATTTTCAAAATAGCAGGATGTTTTTATGTGAATGGAAATGTCACTTGCCTCTTATCTTCCTCCTTTTAAATGCCTACAAATAATTTGCTGCCAGTTTAAAAGATCTACTTTTTCTATTTTATCTAGACACTTTTCTGGGGAGTTGCCTTAAACAATCAATTTGAAATCATTATTCTGTAGGCCAGATCATGGTTATTCGTTTCTTGTCATTACTTATTTTTTTAGTAACTGTAAGCAGACATTTGGGTTAGCCTTTCTGTGGGTCAGGTGTGACTACACATGCCCCTTAGTCATATGAGAAAGGTAGTGGAACAAGTGCTCATGAGTTAACCTCCCAGATCTTCCACACAGTAGCAGTGAGAATAATTTCAAGGCAGATCTACACAAAGTGTGAGTAGTACCTCTGATGCCACTTGCATGTCTTTGGCAAGGAAGAGCGGTGGTGGTCATTTTAAGAAAAAAGAAAATGGTAGGTCTGTACATAGCAGAGACTTCTTGTTCCCACATACACAAGTGCCACCTAGCTATTCAGGCAGCTCCTCACACACTCATAAGCATGATTTGAAGTCTCTGAGTATTTCTACTGCCATACTAATTCACAGAATCACAAAATGTTAGGGATCAGAAGGCACTTTGAAAGTTCATCCAGTCAGTAACAAAATGATGACTTCTTTCAGTGGGCTATTTTCTCAGAAAGCAGGTAACTGCAGATCATTTAGCTATTGTGCAGGTGAAGGTATTACCATCACAGTTTAATAACTTAGCCTCTTTGTGCTTTAAATGCTGCATAAACCCAAGAAAGTAATCAATTCAAGGAACAACTTGCTCTGAGCATAAGATTATGTTGCTAGAGCCCATTGAAAGGAAATTACAAGGACAAGTAAATGCACTGCCTGTTGTGATACTGACATCCTTGGTTCACAACTTACGGGCTTGTTGCTGAGATTTGGGAGAAGAATAGCAAAAGAAGGTTTCAGAGGAACTTTTGAAAGAAGCAGTTCAGTGTGTCTACAGAGGTCATTGGGGATTTCTTGCCTGTGCTCAGGGACAGCCTGGAAAAAATACAAAAGACAACTGAAAAAACATGAAAAATAATGCATGTCAGAAGCTGCCTTACAGTCAGGCTGAAGTAAATCAAAAGCAGGGAGATAAAAAGAGAAAAGCTGGAATCAAGGGACTCAATTAAATTGAAGAAATAGCATTATTTAAGCAGGAGGCAAAAGCAAGTGGGTTGTGGAAGAATTCATCGTGGTTGGCAGACTGATGATAATGAGAGTATGGAAGGTAAAGAGCAGAGGAAGCCAGTGTGAGTAAGCGATAGCTAAGAATGTCTGGGGAATGAGAGAAGACAGCATGAGGATCCTAAAAGTGAGAAACAGAGGGAGGAGATCCTAGGAGATGGTGATGGAGACAGAGTCCTGGGGAGGACAAAGGTTGGAGTGACAGTGAGAGTTGTGGCTCCTTGGTGAAGCTGGAAATCCAAATGGTTGGCAAAGAGATGTAAATCACCCACAGAGGATGAAACAGGTGGAGAAAAACCCAATGCATGGTGGGTGCAGGGAGGGGGTGCTGCAGGCCGAGGAGGATGAAGGGCCATAATGTGGAAAAGGAAGAGGAGAGTCAGGTAAGATCAATTCAACACATCACATTAAGTGAAAGGATTCGATCAAGGGTAACACTGGGAAAGAAAGTGACATTTTGAATGTGTAAGTGCTGATGGTCCAAGGCAGCACTAAAGTCACTCAAGGAAGAAAAGACAGGCAGCTTTTCTCATTAAACACATTTTCAACTGGTTCCTTTGCTTGGGAGAGAGCAAAGGTTCACTAGCCAGGTTTAAAATAGAAAAGCCAGTGTTCAGCATGCTGGACAAATGTTTAAAGATATGCTGACATACTTCGTTAATTAAAATTTCCAGAAGCATTTTACATAATGCAGATACAATAGACTTAAGATCAGATTTATGATGCAAAGCATAGTGAAAATAATGTTGTAAAACATTCTTCACATGGCTATAGTCTTCATATTGAGACACATCCTCAGTGGAACTCTGACTGCCAGAACTGAGCCCTGATTTTTAAAGTTAGTAGAGATTACTCCCCTTTTCCCTGTTCTGAGAGCTGTGTAATGAGAATTTCACAGACCCTGTGATTAGTGCGGCATCCTTAAGAAGAGTATTGTCCTACAGTTCACAAATAGCCAAAGCAAGAAACTGTCTCAACATTCTTGGGAGATAGCTTAAATTAGTACTTTAAATGTTCCAAAGACATTGGTGTGTCATAACACAGACT
Source organism: Upupa epops (assembly GCA_013397515.1). NCBI lineage: Eukaryota > Metazoa > Chordata > Aves > Bucerotiformes > Upupidae > Upupa > Upupa epops. The sequence continues at coordinate 49,438 of VZRI01007255.1, forward strand.
TCATAATGTTCTCCAAATGTGAGTCAAGAGAGACAGCCTGATGGCTGAGCTCTTGCAAGTAAAAGGTTCAGCAGACACTAGGCTATGATTACTCTAAGTTTCAGAAAACCCATGGTAACTGGGAAAATTGCTTTAGAATTAAAAACACATAGTAGGATAAAAATTTCCTTTTTAAGATATTCAATGTGAACCAAGTATAAAACCTTATTCTGTCAAGATAATCTCATATATTGGCATAAAAATGGGGAAAATGCATAAAATATTAAAGCATTCTCGTTTCTTGGGGAAAACTAAGCCCCATGCATTGGAAGAAAGATACAGAGAGAGCAGTGTGTTCCTTCTGGAATAGTAAGTAACCCTGGGAAGAATTTGTGATGTTTACAAGGCTCGATACTAATACAGAGAATTCTATCCATCTGGCACAAAGCCTGCAAATAATCTGCCACAGGGGTGCATATTTCAATAGGAACAGGTTTGATAAACTAGATGCAACATTCTCCATAGTCACCTTGAAAGAGACATTTAATGTATTATGCAGCTAAGCAGCTTCCAGAACCACAGCACCTTGCTTTGTAGGTAGGTAGACCCATATGCCATAAAAATCAGTTTTATGGGAAATGGAATCCAGTGTTCTCTTAACAGGAATCAAACACTGCAGGGTACTCACATCATCGTGAAGTCATGTGACATTTCTGAGACAATGTGTGTTTATGAGAACATTGCATTTATATTTGATACAGATGCAATACACTGAAAACCATTTTAATGAGTCCATTCGGATGCAGCTGGGACTATACAAATGCCTGGCGAAAGTATGTATAACAGCAGGAAAAAAAATGGTAAAAGGCTGTAGGCAGAGCAGCCCTGACAGCAGTGATCTGAGCCAAATTTATCACCCTACATATGCAAGCAAAAACACACAAAACAACAGTCTTGCTTAACAAGAATAAAGGAATTAGGCTGAACATCAATCACTGTTTGTTCTGGGGATTTCTGGTCAGGTGGGAAGTGGATAGCAGATACCTGTTTGTCGTTGCTGACCTGTTGCTGATAATCCACTTTCCTCTTGGTCCAGATTTACGTTGTTCAGATCCTCAGGTGATAAGCTTTCTAACTGCATGAGAGCTAAGGAGTACACTTTTCTGGGGAGAAACAAAGAGAGAGGGAAAGAATAAGGGATCAAAAATTGCTTAGAGAAACATAGGAAAAGAAATTAAAAATTAAAACAGCATGCAGCTACATTTATATTCAACATTACACAGAAAATCTTCATCTTTCATAGTAGAATGCTCTCCAAGGTACAAGTACATTAATTTGACTTTGTATTAATGCATATATTTTTAAGCAGAATAAAAAAATTTTGTCTATTATACTTGTCACAAAGCTGCTGCTGTTACATAGTAAAGTGAATAAAGGCTTGAAATCATATAAAATACACTTGGTCTTTATTAATGCAAAAGTTGCTTCATGAGTAGATTCATCTTGAGTGTACAGTAAGAAAAGAAATAAAAAAACTTTTCCATTAAAAAAAATTGTAACCATGTTCACCCAATTGCAATACTATTGTCTGTTGTTGCCTGTCAGCAGGAACAGAGAAGGGATTGCTCCCTTGAACTTAGCACTGGTGAGGCCTGCCCTCAGGTACGGCACTCATCTTTGGGGACCTCAATGCAAGAAACAAATGGAGGTGCTGAAGCAGGTGCAAAGAAGGGCAAACAGGTTGGTGAAGGGTCTGGAGAAAAAATCTTGTGAGTAGTAGCTGAGGGAGCTGGGGCTGGTTAGTCCAGAGAAAAGGAGGCTGAGGGGAGACCTTATTGCTATCTATAGCTACTTGAAAGGAGGTTGTAGAGAGGTGGGATTTGGTCTCCTCTCACAAGTAGCAAGAGATCGGACAAGAGAAAATAGCCTCAAGTTCTGCCAGGGAAAGTTTATAGACATTAAGAAAAACTTCTTAACTGCAGGGTCAGGAGACTTTGGAACAGGCTTCCCAGAGAGGATCTGAGTGATCATCCCTGGATGTGTTTACAAACTGTGTAGATATAATGCTCAGGGACATGGTTTAGTGGTGGGCTTGGGACAGCTGGATTAATAGTTTTGCCCAATGATCTTAAACTTCTTTTCAAACCTAAATCATTCTATGGTACTATGATTTCTGTGTCAGATTCATTGTTCTGAGTATTAAAAAGACTTTTTTTCTTGAATAATTATAGTGAGGTGAAATTTGCCATCCTATGTCCTTGTATCAATTATAAAGTTAGATTTATAGTGTTCCAATAATTAGTTCTTGTTTGAGTGGTGTGTTTTTGTTTTACCAAAAGAGAAGCTATATGACAATCCTACATTTGTTGCTTTATACTCCTTCTATTGCTTTTGCTGTGCTGTTTATTAGCTTTGGGGAAATAATTCTAGATTTCTGACACTTGTAGATATATGCATCAGATATAGCTATTGCATAGTGGTTCTGTCAGATATTATGAAAGGCTTATTAGATAATTCTTGAGAGTCTTCTTCAGGAAGAGCGCGATCTAGATTGAATACATCTTATAGGCACATGACCCTGCAGCATATATAAAGAGATGTGAAACCTACAATGTAACTCTAGGTGAGAAGGATTTTCCCAATTTTAAGGTTATTTTAAATGTATTTTGTTATTGCAGAAATCTCTAAAAAGGTTGTTCTCCTAAACTCCCAGAGAGGACTGGATGAGGGTAATTGTATTGTTCAACTATTTGAACTGCCTGGAAAATTCAGACACGTTTGGTTTTCCAAAAATCAAAGAGTCTTACATGACCGAAACCTCTTCCAAAAATCCTGGGGTCAAATGCTCCTTTTCCTCAGAGCATTTACTGCTCGTTTAGCTGACTATTTTTGTTTAATGAACCACAACTTTGGAAAAATCACCACCAGCTCCATCATAAGGAACTCAGGAAATTTTGGTCCCCCTAAATATGGAAGTCACTGGCCTCAGAGCGGTTACAGCATTTGCTTGCAGCTTAGTTACAGTCTGGTGGGAAAAACTCATGACCTTATTTGTAAAAGCACTTTGAGATGTGTCAGTGAGAATCGACTAGAAAATGCTTCAGATGTCAGGGTGTCCAGTTCAGCTGGACTGTGATAGGAAAGGACATCCCAAGTACTTCTTCACGGCATCTACAATGTTCTCACTTCTCATAAAGGTTAGCTTGTATCTCAAAGAATCAGCTTCTGAGATTTAGAATCATAGAATCATCAGGGATTGGAAGGGACCTCAAAATATCATCTAGTCCAATGTGACAGAAAGCTTTGGATTATGTTTATTATATATCCTTTGCAGTTACTTTCATTAGTTATTCGTGTATATATTGGTCTTTTCAATGTTACTTCAGTTCCATTGGATTTAGGAATGTTCTAGGATACTACAGTGGTTATCACTGACTGATATAAAAACTATGTATGATTAAGTTTGTACATGCTATGAAACTGATTTTTCTTTCCTTCCTGAAGGTATGTCTCTGTGTTTCTATGTTACTCATCCATAATGCAAGGTGACAAACTGTGTAATAGAAATAAAGGAGAATGAGAGGTCTAGAGTACAGGACATTTCTTGGCAGACACAAAATGTATTGGAATTACTTTTGTAAGAGTTCTGTCACGTGTTTATCAAGTAACATCAAGCAGTAGCAGCCAGCCTGGCTGCACAGAGTTTGGGTTCTGTGCAGGAAGGGAGAGTCAATTCAAATTATTCCACTCGGCCCCTCTATAGCCAAGTGCTGAAAGTTTTCCAATTTCTCTTTCAGAAAAGCTTTTAAAATGTTCTAAGTGAGGTAAGAGAATGGTTCATGGAATTAGTAATGGGATATGGAGCTTTAATGCCCTTGGGTCACTGGTTCATGTTCAGTGAAAGACAGTAATTAGGACAAATCCCGCTCTAAGTTATAAAATTGCCACTAGAGTACATGACTGCTCTTTTATCTTTGAATTGTTATCTGGTACCTAGTCCATAAACAGTGTAGTCTGTACCTTTTTAATAAGCATGGCAACACATACAGCTATGAGAAGGAGGGAGAGAAATAAGAGGAAATAAGCGAACAACTGTTGAGTCATGTTCCTTCCCAGTTACAGCCATCTTCCTTCAGTATAAGACTCAAAAAAAAGGGAGAAATTTTCTCCTGGGGAAACCTCTAAGTGGGGCAGGCTTGGGTGAGTGCATTTAGCATCTTGTTGCCCCTCTTCAAGCCTATCTATGGTACCAGTGACAGTACATAAGCCACTTTTATTAAAAGAAAAGCATGCTACATGTTTTCCTGCTGTTTTTTTCTCCTTGCTCTGTAGTTAGAAATGAAATGAATCCTATGTGATTAATCCTACCTACTTGCTTGCAGGAGCTTTAGGCAACTATCACAGTTGGGCTAATTTGATCATGCTGCAATTGCCTGTTCATCTATGGCTGGGAGAATGCTTTGTAACGGTGATAAATGATTGACTCACATTTGGATATACCACATATCTATACAGAGAGCTATAGATGATGATTTTATTCTTCTGGTGGTGATTATTTTATTGTTCTTTGCCACTCTGTATTTTTTTCATCAAAATTACCTTATTCCGTAACAGCTGAAACATAATAATTGCTTAAATTTAAAGCCATCAGATACAACTAAAATTGAGTTATTACATGAAGATGGATATGAAATATGGATTACATGTATATAATTTGTATGAAAAGTATTGTTCTGATTTCATTTCTCTTTGCAAAATTTTTATGCTGTGCTTCCTTGAATTATTGCTCTAACTTGAATTCAGCTGCAAGCTGCACACTGTCAGTCTTGCCGGGTGTACTGTATATGTTATATAAGTCTATTAACATATATGCATCAGAATAGCTGTTAAAATTAGAAGTACTGGCATAGCTGAGGAGCAGACAAGAAATGGAATTAGGTAAAGCAGTTTTGTAGGCAAGGACAAAACATAATTACCAAGTAACAGCATGCTGGTTTCATTTGAAGCTCTCACTAATATTCTCTATTGTCATTCTCTCTGCTATTTCCCTCCTGGTACAGCAACACACTTCATGAAAAGTACTCAGAAAAGACAATAAAATCTCAAAGTGCCCTTTTATTCTGCTACCTCTAAAGCATCCTTTTCTAATCTTCTTAATTAATCAAAGAAAAATATAGCTATGCACAGATTTCATGCAGTGCCCATATACCCAGAAAAACTGAGCAGAAACATGAATCTATTTGCATTAGAAACAAGAGTTTATTCCCCAAACACACTTTTCATTATAATCAATTATTTTGAAAGTGTTGGCTAAACACAGTTTGTGGCAAAGACAATCATATTCTCCAAATACTAATTATTGTTAAAAAAAACCCAGAAAGAGATAAAGCCAGTAGTGTCATAATGCAGCAAAGCATGTCACATATGGATAGAAGAGTTACAACTGGCTCCTGCTTCCCCCCAAATGAATCAGTCAGTAGAGAGTAACATGAGGCACATGTCAACAAAACATGTGTATAAACCTGATAATGCATTTTCTTCTATCTTAAGAGGTGTTTTAAAGGACATCATAAAGACTCAAAGGGCCTTGGAAGAAAAATCCTCTTTCTGATGCAACCTATTTATAGGGTTGCATAGAAAAGCCAGACTACAGTCATGCTTGGGGTGGAAGCCAGCGCTGTAACCCTGGGGCAAAGTCACTGGCTGAAAGTGGCAGATCTGCCACTCCTCTTTCACAAAAGCAGATTCTCCCACATTATTACATTCGTTTCAGAACTTTATAAAGTCACATGAGTTTTTGCAAGTGTGGCTCTGCCATGGATTGCACTGCTTGGCCATAAGTACTCTGCACATGCAGCCCCGAAGAGATCTGTTCACTGATCTTGCAGAAAGGGCTGGTGAATGCTATGCCTGTTCTTTCCCTTACTGTCACCATGGCGTGCGCAGGCTGAGTGCACATCAATGGTGTGATGCTGTCTCTGACTAAGTGCTAGTCCTGGCTTAAGACATTACTTTTTCATTGCAGTCCTTGCCTTCTTCTCTTTGCTATCTTCAAGAAAGCATAAAAGTCATTAGCAAAAACAAAGCATGTGTCTCCCCCCTCATCATCCCCAATTCAAATTCTTGAAGGAGAGTTAAGGCTTGTGCTAGAAAGACCTAGGCAACTGTTAGTTCATAAGACAGTTTTAAAAATTAGGCAGTGTTGTAAGAGGCAGAAAAGACATACATTATCAGATTCAGGTCCTGCAAGCATGATCACCCTCTGATCTTTTTGTCCCTAAGGAGTTCCTATAAATATTTCCTGTTGTGGCAAAAGGACACTAAACACCCTGATTCTCTCTAGCCTTTGAGAAACGGTTTTGCAGGAAGCAAGCCTTCCCTTAGAAATTATCTGATAGGGCTTGTTACAATAACTGCAAAAACAAGTAAATGTAGGAATATATTATCCATTCCTGTGTGTATAAAAACGTACATGTACACACTAACTGGGATACCATTAACCCAAAGAGCTTGGAAGGATTTAAAAAGTTAATCCCCCCCCCTTCCCTAGGCACTCTCAGCAATGCCAGCATCATCCCTGACTAATGTTTATCTCCCCAGTTTCAGAGGCCTACAGGACTTTGGATTTCTTCACAGATGCTCCACACCTCTATTTGAGCTTAGCTAACCTTACCTTTAGGAAGTTTCCCTTAATGCATAACTCGAATCTTTCATATTAAGGCTCTCCACACCCCAATGGGACAGGAAGAACAGGCTGGTCCTTCTTTGCAGATGCCTTTTACCTTTCAGAACACTGTCTCCATGTCTTCCTCTTTCAAGGTTAAACCACTTTGCAGTCTTTCCTTGACCCTGTTTCCAGATAACTCACCATCATTATCATGCCCCTTCTCTGGTCTCACTCTGATAGGTCCGCGTCTCCCTTAATATGGTACGCACAGCTGGACAAGGCATTCTGTCCGAGTCCTTAGCAGCTTACCTGGTAAGGTACCTCTCCCCTTACCTCTCCCCTTACCTGGGGAGAGCAGGAGGATGATGTCACCTGTCATGCAGGATACATTTCTGCTCACAGAGCTTCATCGAACATCTGCCTTGCTCACAACAGCATGATACTGTTGACTCGGTTCATCATTGATGACTAGCTCTGGATAATTTTTTCTGCAAACTGCTGTAATGTTAGTAGGGGAAAAAAACCCTTCCAAACTGCTAAGTTTAGGGGACACGGAACTAATGTCCCCAAAATACAAACAAATATTTGGTTGTATCACACAATGTGCAGAACAGCATAGAGGACAGTCGGACCAGTCTTCTTGGCAGCAAAGGTTTTTTTCTGGCAAAATATTCTTGCTGAACTGGAGCCTGGGGCCAGAGGGTTTTGCAGATCATTTAAGATGTACTATGTCATGCAGCATAACTTGATATAACTGCAACATTTTTGCAAGAGTGCTTTTACCCTCATTCTAGGCCATTTTCTTTCCCCCACCCAGATACACAACTCTAAGAATTGCTTTATTTAGCATCAGTGCCATCAGGTTGTATGTTAAGAAGGCTCATTTTGCTCATCTGCCTGATAATTAAACAAGAGATAAATATATTGGTCCTTTTTTACTTACAGTCATTCTGTTGCCAACAGTGATGCAAAAAAGCAGCTGTCCAGGACTTGGTGTGGGAAGGTGACACCACATTCTATCAGCAGCAGTGTGTCTTAAAGCATTTTAAGCCAACCACAAAAGCATACTTTTCTAAGGTGGGAGCTGTCAGTTTCCAGAGGGCACACAATTGCATTTAATGAAATAAAACTCTTATCTGCATAAGTTGCCAACAAAAGCTCTCTGCAGAATTTAAATTTTAAAACCAATGAAGGGCTCAGCACTCTCTGGCTCCAGAGCACACATGGAATTGAGCGACGTCTCCTAACCTTAGTGTCTCTCTTCCTTCTTGTCTTAATGATGTTTAAACATGATTAGCTGCACCACATTAATCTTCAGATGTAAGCTTTTATTCAGAAACCCCAGTGAATTCAACACAAAAGACATTTCTTAGTCTTAATAATAACTCTTTTCCAGAAGAAAGTTGGTGTAATTTTCTGTAGCATCACTTTAGTGCTTATTTCTCCTGTCGGCCTGAGAGCATGAAACAGCCAAATTACAGCAGCATTGAGAGGGTGTTTGTGTATGAACTTCTTCTGCCAGTAACTTTGGAGGTGACTTTGAACAGCAAGAATAGTATGTGTATGGGTGTTTTAGATAATTACTATGTGTATTTGCTAACTGATAAAAGCACTTTCCTGAAAGAACAAGGCAATGGTAAATGACAAACACATGCTACATGCAGTTCTGAGAAGGTTCGGTAAATATCTGCAGAAGAAAACACAGCATTTATTTATTTTGCTCTAGTTACCTGCCTGAGAAGAGAAAAGGAATGAAGGCAAGGGACTGTATGTATCTGATCAGCTGGAGGGCTGGATGTGTTTAAAAGGCATGTAGATCTGGAGCTTAGGGACATGGTTTAGTGGTAGGCTGAGGATAGTTGAGTTAGTGACTCAATAATGTTAGAAGTCTTTCCTATTCTAAATGATTCTCTGGTGGCAGAGTGGCTTGTGGCACCTTTTCTCCAACATGTTCCTTGAAGTAGATGGGAGATGGACACACAGACTGGGGTGAAATAACCCCCAATAACCAGTTCAAGGAACCTCACAGTGGTGTCTGTCTCTTTCTTGCAGCCCAGCAGCAGTGCCAAGACACTCCTGACACTCATTAAGCTGGAAACCTGAGTGGACAGGCAGAAGCATCCATGCTCTCCAACAGGATTGTACATGGACTCTTTCTAGTGTCATACCCATCCAACAGATCATCTGACACTTGTGCCTGTCAGCTGTTCGTTACAAATAGTGTTTAATCCAGACTGTGCAAATCCCTTTGCTTTCCATTACTGTTGCTTAGCAGTATGGGGAGAAAGGAAAATCTAATTACTGACATGATTTATTAATGAAATAATAAAACACTTGTGCTACTGTACTAATTATTTGTTATCATAGCAGTTAACAAAGAGAAGAGGTTTGCAGAATCTGGAGTTGCTGTCAGCCAGAAGGTCTCTCCTTCAGGGAAACCAGAAGATGATGCAACCAGAGAGCTGGTTTATGCTTTACACTTCAAGGCAAAAAGCTTGGTCAGAAGATGTTAGACACTGTGCAGATGGCTGTTTTACTGACAAGGACCATGCACAAAAAGACCCAAGTCCTTGGTGCTGCTGAAGTGAGCCTTATAGGTTCTCTGAGGGGGCTTTGGTGGGTACAGTCCCCCTCTTAGGAGCTGTACAGCTATGAGATGGTGTACAGGAGGCAGTTCTGTGTAAACTGTGATGTAATAGCTTCTGCTGAGGAACAGCAAAGTACCATGGGTAGCATCACTTAAAACAATAACTGATTTCCTGCAGGGCTGGAGCAGGACAAATGCAAGCAGGGAACATTTGTAGGCTTGGTCTGCTGAGGGCTGTTTCACACCCTTAGAGACCCCAAGGAAATGAGCCAGAACTGAGTCTCCCATTGCTTCAAGAACTCAGGGTACACCTTGTCCCCAGACCACAATCTGCTATTTCAATTTGGGAAAACCTAGGGGAGGAAGTGTTGTTTGTACAACTTATCTGAACCTATTTTTCAACAATAACTATTGTTCACTGTAGCAGCTTGACATAAAACAATTTGTGAAAAATAAATTTCATTTTCAGCCTATAACAGTAGTACGATATACTGTGGTGTTATTAGCCACAGAAGATGGGATTTTTTCATTGTTTCTGAAAGAAATCAACATGATTCTATTTGCAGAAGGCATTAAAAACCCATCTTGAAACCCTTGAGATGATATTGCATCGGCTGATTTCAGTTCCTAACAACTTTAGCAGAGCTATAAGATGCTGCAGCTTCCATATGCTGAAAAAAATTAATAATCATTTATTCACTGTGAAAACTCCCCTCTCCACCCCATCATTCAGTAGTATCAAGAAGTGTTGTGTTCTGATAACACTTTGCTGTCTGAGGTAGTAGAAGTCTTCTTTGAAACAAGGAGAAACAGAGAGTAATTTTTTTAATTTGTGACCTTCACAATGAACCTCTTTATTGCAGCTTTTGTTGAAATCATCCATCTGCACATCCTCTAAGCAAGCTAAACAGGCTCATTTGTTAATTGGGGGAATGTGGTTTGACAATCAGAGAACTAAAGCTATGCAGAAGGAAAAATCCAGAAAAGTGAAAAAGCAGAGCTTGTGTTGTGAACTTTCAATTGCTACAGAAATTTTCTTCCCCGTGAATGCTGTGGACTGTTTAAATCAGATCTCATCCACTGCAGCCCATATGTATCTTCCAGGCTGCCCTATCTTTATTTGTTGCATGTTTCCCTTATTACTAGTTCTATCTGTATTTCTCAATCACAATAACAGTTCTGCAGAACATCCAGTAGGCTTTTTTAAAAAGATTGCAATCCAGATCACTGCCTGGAATCTATTTCTCTCTCTTCTACAGAAGGCATTCACTCACACATGAAAAGTAGCCAGCAACAGAGAATCCTCCAGGTCCTTTAGCAACTCCTGTAGTTCTTCATCCTCATCATTTAGGAAGATGCATCTGGAATCTGTTTAACTTTCAGTGACTGGTTTTCAGTTTGTCCTTTATCCAAGCATATACTGGTTCTAGCCTGTCATAGTCTGCATCCCTAAACACAGGCATCCCTAAACACAGGCATCCCTAAACACAATATAAACAGCACAAGTCTTGATATAGGGAGAGCACTGCATAAGAAAGTCAAATCTCCTGAAACTCTAATCAAAGACAATACCTGACAGGCAAGACAGAGGCATGAAGAAATGCTACAAGCATCCTTTTCAAACACTGCTCTGATAACATGGTTCTGGGAAGAAGGCGATTGTTCTGCCTAGCTCATCCCTGACTTGCCATTGTACTCCTTACTGGTTGCCCTGAACCCTGAAGAAAGCTGAGTGCCCTACCATGAATGCTATTTCTTGCAAGTTTCGTCTGGACTTCCTGAAACAGCTTGTTCAGAAATGTGATTTCATGCAGGCTTGGTCTCAGCTGCAGTTATTTTCTCTCTATGATAGCAGCTGTCTCTTTCCTGATTTACACAGCACTTACCACAAGTCATGATTGAGGGCTGGGGAGAAGCAAGGTGTTATTATGAGTTATTGCCTTGAAAAGCTGCTGCTTTATGTCTCGGACACTCCACAAATCCAGAGAAGTTACTGCATTCTTGAGATGCAGAAATGACATATATTTTCAAAACATAGGAACAGAGACAGGCTTTCCTTCATTCATGCCTTTAAGAACATAAACAATAGCAAGGAGGTCAAGATTATGAAGATTAAAACAGATCAGCAGTGCGCATTGGAAATCTAGGAAACAAACCCTTATTCTTATTTGTAAATAGTGGGACTTCTTTTTTCTCATATATAGCAATGAGATAACAAATTCAGCTTCTCTCAAGCAGTACAGAACTACTGTACAGCAAAGGTGGATGTCAGCAGGACCCTGCAAGCAGTACTCTGAATTTCTTGTTCCTCTATCGTTGCGTGATTTGGGCTGCACTGACCCATCTCCCAGTGTAACCAGGGGTTTGCCTGGAGCACTGGGTCTTAGATAGGATTGGAGCAAAGCACTCAGCATGCTACTTAGGAACTCTTCAATATGAATTACAATTAAATCTGACTTTCACTGCAAATAAACGAGCTACAACACAGAATCACAGATATATTTAGGCTGGAAAAGACCTCTAAGTTCATCAAGTCCAGCTCATGATGTAATATTGTATTACATACAGTGTAATAACACAGGGAAGGAGTATCTGGAACTCTAAACTGCTCTATTTTGTTGGATGCATTCTCCAGAAGTAGCAGTAGCTGCAGTACCACTGGACATCCCATTGTTTTTAAACGGCAGTAAGAGCAAGGACAAAGAGTTAGTGTCATTGCCAAAAGCTAATGCTACATTTTGGTGTACCTGCCTGATTTGGTGTACCTTCAAAATCAGACTTGTCTCCAAACAAGAAGTATGTGTATGGAAATCCTGTCCTAGAGATTTTACCATTCATTGTATGGAAAGTGATGTGGAAAAATTAGACAAGCTAAAAATGCAAAGTGCTCTTTGGTATAGCATGGTTCTATGTAAGCTAGTGTTGCACTGAAAGTGATTACTTGATTGACCTGTATCTATGCACATGACCGTCTTTAGAATCTCCTTCTTTCCACTTCAAAACATGTCACAAGAAAGTATGTCCTAAACATTGCCACCTTGATAGGGGTGACATTATTGCTGTCTAAAAGCTGCCACTATCTAAAAGGTGGTTGTAGTCAGGCGGGGGTCGGTCTGTTCTCCCTGGACACTGGAGATAGGATAAGGGGTCACAGTCTTAAGCCTCATTGGGAGAGGTTTAGACTTGACATTAGGAAAAGGTTTTTCACTGAAAGAGTGATCTGGTTTTGGATCGGGTGGTCGAGTAACCATCTCTGGAGGTGTTTAAGGTTAGTCTGGATGAAGTGCTGAGTGACATGATCTAGATGTCAGATGTTTAGGGTTACTTGGTTGGTTTTAGGTTGGACTGGATGATCTTTAAGGTCTTTCCAGCCTCATCATTACTGTGATACTGTAATTAGACCCATACTATTTCCCTCCCTGTAGTTGGAGGAGATAATGCTGAGATGAACACCAAAGCGCAATTCTGAGAAGCAAATCTAGATTTCTGAGGGCAAACTCTAGTTCTGAGCTCTGAACAGTTGAAAATGCTGTTGCTTACACAAATGTTTAAAATTATTATTCTGTGCACCGAGGAGAGTTTTACCCTGACAAGTTTACACAAATAGGAAATTGCTACCAATGCTATACAAACAGCATCTACTGTTAGAGCAGATGACTGACAGACTGCTACCTACTATTCATGTGCAAGGTGAAGGCTTCTGCCAACAGTTAACAGCTGCAGTACATAAACAACCCTCAGCTGAGACTCAGATACATTCATTCAGCATTTTCTGTGAAGGTCGTAATAAAGTGCCCTCTTAAATGCTCTCACTTTGTATGTGGCAACAGACTGCTTACCATGCAGAATAAAAACAAAATCCTTGAACCGTGTTTTGTTTATACTGCAATATGAATTCCTGGTGGATGGGGCAGAGGGGAAAGCACTGGGGGAAACAATCAAAATAGCTAAGCCATCTCTCAGGGGGGATTATGGTTGATCACTTTCAAGAAGCAGTACGGACCTTGGGTCTGGAAAGCCAATGAGTGTGTATCATTTATGATGCAGCTTAAAGCAGCCAGTGGTGCTCGAAAGTGTTATACACCATTGTTCCACTGAACCTACTTAGCAGATTGGAGAAGCAAGGGCAAATTTAGTGTGATAGAAAGTTTGCATAGGGGAAGTCTTTCAAGAGTAAAAGGTCCTTCAGTCTTGTGCTCTTCCTGCCATGCTATCTGCTGTGAAACATCACAATTATGAAACAAAACTGTCAGATCTTGTAGAGTGAGTTTAAATTTTACTCCATAAATAATTCCATCCGTGCAGTACAACCTAATTCGATGCTTCTTCACTCAACTGTCTGCTTTTTGAACAACAATAGTAGAAGGTATTAGAAGGTATTAAAAACACATTTTGTGAGCAGTTCTTTGTGTGTGAATGGTTGTGATCCAACACAACCATTTTGTGATCCATCCAGTCATCTTGAGTTGGCTTACAGACAGATGGGCAAAGATGAATAAAAGGCTTGGCATATTGATGCTGTGGGAAGGTACCTACACAGTAATCAGCTGCTCAGTGAAACAAGCTGCAGACACAGGGAAATGCATAGGTGGTCTAGCAGCAGGCAGGACATTTGCTTCTGTCTAAATGGGCCTGATTTGTCCAAACATAGCATTGCCAACCTCTCTGAAACACCTCAGGGCAAGATCCACACTAAAGGAGCTTGGGTCCCCTCTGTATGGTTGGTCACATGTGCCAGCTTCAGTCCCGTTTTTAAATGGCATTTGTGTTCTGTGTTCAGGTAGTAGACACATGCCCTTGTTATGCTTTAAAAGCTGAGCAGAGTCAGCAAGTCTACTTGTGTGTTTTCTGCAGAAAAGTTTGGTTTTAAAAAGTTCAATAGCGCCTTCCTCCCCCAACCCTCCCCTCCTCAGTGACTTCCACCTTCTTCTTCGCCTTCTTCTTTGCTTCTAGCCATCTTTGGCTGTTCAGAGATGCATCATTGCTGCTGAGAGAAAATGTTATCACTTCTGAAAATGCTATCATTTCTCAAACTGAAGGAAGAGTGAGTGGAACTCCATGGCAAGTGGAACTATTTGCATGTACCTGGAGAGTCTGTGAGAATTCTGAATGAAAGATTTATGAGGATCAAGACTGAAGTTGGATGACCACCATGGTTTGAGAGGGAAGCAGGAACTGTATACTATGGACATTCTGAATATTTTTAATTTCAGTTAAGAGTATGTAATGAGACTCCATGTATCTGTGTCTATATCTTGTGGGGTTGTTTTTCTCCGATGTGTGTGGGGGTGTGTGAATTAAAACGTCTTGTGACCTTTCTTCCTCAAATTGAGTCAGTTGTTTCATTGTCTGCAGATTCACAAGTGCTTTTGTTCAACCCTCCCTTTGTGTCTGGCATTTTAGATGATAGTCCTTGGGTGAAATATATTTGGGGTCTCTAACCCAGAACATCAGTGGTGACCCAGGAGGAATGCATAGAGATCCATATAAGGACCCACAACACTACACTACTAATACAACCACCACAGCCCTCCATATATGCCAGTATGGAGAGCTCAGCACAGCATCACGTTTGGCATTAAAAAGACCTGGACTAGACTCACACATGCTGTACTATTTGTAGTGCTAGAAAATTCAATGGCAATTTCTTAATGGCTGCACATACAAAGAACGTAACTCAGAGCAATATATTTTCAAAATAATTCCTTCTAACAAGTGAGAGCATGGCTTTCAGAATATATAAATGTACATTCATGTATATGAACAATACTCTGAATTATAGAAACTTTTCTTAACTGACAACAGACATGAGTGCTGCCCAGCAGGTCAACCATGACCTAGGCTATATCAAAAGAACTGTCTCCAGCAGGTTAAGGGAGGTGATTTTACCCCCACTACTCTGCTCTCATAAGACTCCACCTGCAGTACTGCATCTAGTTCTGGAGATCTCAGTGAAAGGACATGACAATGTTGGAGCAAGTCCCAAGGAAAGACATAAGATGACCAGATGGCTGGAGCACCTCTTCTATGAAGACAGGCTGAGGGAGTTGGGGTTATTCAGCCTGCAGAAGAGAAGCCTCCAGGAGGAACCTGAGAGTGGCCTTCCAGTACCTGATGGGGCTTTGGGGAAGCCAAAGAGGGGTTTTTTACATGAGATTGTAGTTTATAGGGCAAGGTGGAACAGCTTCAAACAGCCAAAAGGGAGATGTAGATTAGATCTCAGGAAGAAATTCCTCACTATGAGGGTGGTGAAGTGCTGGAACTAGTTGCCCTTGGAGTGTGTGGATGTCCCCACCTTGCAAGTGTTCAAGGTTCTGGGCAAACTGGTCTAGTGGGATATGGCCCTGCCCACGTTAGGCGAAACTAGATGAACTCTAAGGTTACTTCCAACCCAAACCATTCAGTGATTCCTTGATCCTATAATTGTGCCTCAAGTAAAGGTTCCTAACTCCATGCCATCAACAATAGAAGAGGAAGAAGGAGACATGAGATATGACTGTTCATAGTGCATCTGGACTAAAAGTAGGCTCACACATACTTCTGTAGTGCTGACAGACCACCACAGAGGGCCTGACTTACAGCAACTTGCCTACAATGTGTGAATGAGTATCAGAACATTGACCTAGGCTGAAATCGCTCATTAGTCAGAAGTTTAGAGTCTAACAGAGACACAAAGTAAATATTCTGTTTTCATGGCTTTTTGGTGACGCTATTTGAAAATCTTGTATCTTTCTGTATTTGGTTTAACTGAGATCGTGTTGATCCTCCCCATGACATCTGTCATGGTGCAGTGTTTGTGGTGGTAGCTGAGGCTGCTGGTAACACACCAGCAGTTCTGGCTGAGCCACCTGAGCAGTGCTCTCAGGGCACCAAGGCTGGGTTGTCTGCTACTCCCCAGCAGTAGCCAGAAGGGTGGGCCTGGCCAGCTGACCCAAAGGGGGCAAAGGGATTTTCCAGACCATTTGACATCAGCCCAGGCATAAAAGCAGGGGGTAGGAAGGAAGATGGGGGGAAATTTTTGTCTTCCAGAGCAATCGCTGTGCATGTCAGGCTCTGCTTCCTTCAACAGTGGCTAAACTTCATCTCTTCATGGGAAGTAGAGAGTAATCTTTATTATTTGCCTTTGCTTCTGGGCAGAGTTTTTGCCTCACTGAACTATTGTTGCCTTCACCTGCTGGCCTCTAGTGATATTTTTATCTCCCCTGTCCATTAAAGTGGGGAGTGAGAGAGCAGCTTTGGGAGGCACCCCCAGCCAGGGCCAAACTATCACAGTTTCTTAAAGGCTATTGTATTCCTCAATCATCTATAAACCAAATCATCTATGAAGAACCACTTCCTGATACAAATCTGTGAAGTCCATTGCAGTACAAGCTCTTACCTAAGTATCAGCTATGCCCTAAGTGTAACACGAACCAAGGTTGATATCAGTTACGGTGATTGTTCCATGGCAGTTAAGATGTATAATCCTCGTTTGGAAAAAGAAGAACAGAGTCAGGCAACAAAAAATGCACTTTCCCATGCAGCTTAAGCATGCTGATAACTTTCTTTGCCTGTAAACCTGTGAAGTGAGCACCGGCCTGTACACTGACTCTTCATACAGCTCCCAATGTCTGACAAGACACCAGTTCAGGACTAGCATTTGTTCTTGCAAATAATTCATTTCCTCTCCCCGTTTGGAACTTTATAAACTACTCTGACACTTCTGTCCTGTGTTGCCAGCAAAGAAAAGGTTACAATGCCCTGGGTTCATTAGTAAGCAATTTCCTGTCTTGTAAATGGCCCAAATACCATGTATGAATCCTTTATGAGGATGTGTGGTCTTATGAGGAGAAAACATACCTTCTGCATGCAGTGAACTACACATAGGGCCACTGCAGATCTCTGAAGAGACAGATGTGTTTTTAGCAACTTCACAAAGCTTCCACAGCTACCTTCTGTCTTCCAAGACTGTAGCTGTACCCAAGCCTAGGCAAGTGGCCACCTGCTCAGTGTTAAGTAGAAAGCTCTGTAGAAGCCATGTTCCCTGTTTCTCAGTCAAATTCAGCAATTTATTGCTCCTTTTTTACTGCAATGCTGCAATTCCAGTTGTCCAGCCAATTCACTGTATAACTCCAGGCTGCTACAGCTGTATGTTAATGTGAGGTCTGTCACAGGCTGTATACACAACACTTAATGAAAAACAATGAAAAACTGAATGACACTAAATGCTTGAGAAAGCAGCCATCTATGATACAAAAAAAAAAAACGGGACAGGAAATAAAAGCATAATTTTAAAATTCTGTATAACAATCACAGAGACCTGTGAAGCAAGCGAAGGGACACTGCTGTACGGCACAGGGCCGCTGGCTGTCAGCTTGACTCACAAGCTAGTGAATCTGGAACTGATAAATCTAATGAGGTTAGGACCTGAAAATATAATTGTAGTTATTCCTTTATTCCAATACCATGGTGACAAGCAAAGCATTACAGATTGCTGTACAAAGGTGGAGGAAGAGTGAAAATGCCCCTCCTTATCCTTCTCTTACCTACACTCAAAAAATACAGAAGGAATAAAAGATTAAATGTGTAAGTTAAAGCAATGAAGACAGTGCTAGCTGAGGTTTTGTGAAACACAGGGGAAATTACAAACCAACTTCTAACCCGGAATGCTGATTGACTCTCACTGAAGTCTCTGGAAACCTTTTAAAGGGGCCCTAAAGATTAGACTTGTAAGAATAGAGGATATGCCAACAAAACGTAGATACTAGTAAACCTGTTCCCCTGGCAAAAGCGAAACAGACTGGTGGTCGAGCTTTTCCCAATCTGCACGGAAGAGGCGGTGGCAGCCAAGCAATTTGTTCACAGTGTAAGTGGTCTCATTAGTCCTGTCCGCCTGACACGTGGACACGTCTTTTCAGTAACTGGGGATGGCAATAGAGACTGCAGAACACGCTGGTGTAGAGAACAGCTCAGGGAAGGAATATTGACACATTTTACATTAAAACTATAAAATCCAGGTTTTAGATTCCACAGAAGTGCCTGCAACTGGCTGATGGAGGGAGAAGGAATTAGCTGCAAGGGCCTGTTGTATGGAAGGGAATACAAATATAGGATCAAAGGATTTTTAAGATTATTTTGTGGAACACCTTCCACCTGTATTGGGAGAGAGGACTTGGGAGTGAGGGGTTTTATTTCTACTGCTGCAGACAGAGGGAGAAGGAAAAGCTACAGCATCTGAGGCTATTGGCTTGCTGGATGTAACACAGTGATGGACTAAACACACCACTGGTCATGGGCTTGAGCTTACTTGTAAGACTTAATTGCTTTTCAATGAACTAAGTATCAGAAGCTTACACAGCTTTAGTTTGCAAATTTAATTAAGGATTAGCAAAGTTTTCCTTTGTGGATGCTGTTAAGTATAGGAACTTGAATAGAAGATCAGCTCATTTAATGCAGCTTTTTACTGCATTAATACAGCCCTTGCTTAAATAAAATACTGCAAACAAAGCACAGCGTTGCACTTCATACAGAAATACTTTTGCATGGTGTGAGCCACAATGAAATGGGATTAAATTCAAGTGTACACAAAGCATTACTGAGGAGAATAATACACCAGAGATACCAGACATCTGGGCAGAGGGTCTCACTGGACACCGCACTGCTTGCAATGTGATGGTCTAACAGCGGGCAATGTTCTTGGGCTGCACAGAAAAGCCACCTCAGCGCACTCTGGTGTGGTGCACTTTGGTTTGTGTACTTATCATTATTAAAAACTATGTACTTTGATGTCAGTTTTGAAAAATATCAAAATTACAAGTTTTTTCACTCCCTGGTGATGCACTTTTTATGCAGGCTGACTTAACCAAGACAAATATGCTGTAGCAAAGCCTACTCCTTAAGTTTCACCCCTACTCCCCTCTTTGATAGCCTTCACTGAAGCACTTGTTTTCCCAGTGACTGTGAGTGAGATGTTCCAGGCACACAGGGGGCCTGACAAGCTGCCTAAGTTAGCTCATCTAAGCAGAGATCTAAGGAACAATCTTTACTCTTCTCTCTGCAAAACAAATATTTGCCAGGCATATCCCATCTGCAGTGTTGTCTCCTGCGGTGGATCAACCCGATCTAACCAGAGAACAAACCTTTCCCCTCTTCCTTTCTCCCCAGCAGTGGGAATCTCAGCTGACTAAACAACCCAACCCTCCTAGGGCAAAAGCCTGGTCCCTGTGCCCTGCTGGATCCCATAGGCTCACCATGCCCAGTCAAGGAAGGGACAGTGCTTCCCCACGGCTCTCCCTCTCCTATGAGTGACATGGTCGAGCCAGCAGGCCATGGCCCTAAAGGAGTTTGAAGAACATGGCCCTGCACATTCATGTAAAAGCAACCACCAGTCCACAGCCCTGACAAACCTTCCAGCTAGAGGAGGTCTGCATGGTGAGTTCAGTGATACTTGCCTTCAGTGATTAACATCATGGAGCTGTGATTTCCACCCCCGCTCCAAACAAGAACTATAAATATGTGCTCATATAATACACAAGATATTCCAAAATGCTCTAAGATGATACTCAATTCCTAGTGCTTTATGCAGACAGGAATATGCAAAGAGAAATATTTTAGTATGTACGCAGAGGAAAATCTCAGTATTTGACTGAAACTTTTATTTTGTGTTACATAAGAGATAATTATATCTAGTCACCTTCCCAGTATTCAGGACACTCTGACTTTTAAGTCACCCTAGATATTTGGATTATTATAAGTAAAACGCAACATTGATTTCTACTTCCTAATTGCAGATCATGTATTTAAAATTTGCAGTGTATTGTATTTCCCAACCCTCTCTTTCCCAGGAATCACTTGTTTTCTCATAGCATGTTGTAAAATCATAAGCAAAATCTGCTTAAGAAAACCCCACTAAACTGCATAAAGATGAAAAAAGTTAAAAACTCCATTAAAAGTCACCTTGTTTTACAGTAGCTGGAATAGTACTTCTACTTAGAAGCAAGCATTTGCAAGGAGGGTAGTTAGAACATTAGTACAGATTCCCTGCAATTTTGAAAGTCCATAAATATTTGAAAACTATGTCTCTTAGTGCAAATTATCTTAATTATGTATGTTAGACTCAATAACTTCTATTTTTCAGGGCTAAACTTTGTTCTCTGGGGCTGAGGATGGGGCAAGAATTTCTTCTTCCCAAGAGATGAAAACACGGGTGCTGCGTGAGACCCAAAAGCAGAGAGGGGCCATCAAACTTACCTTCTTGCCCTCCCTCAGAGCACAGGGAGCAACTTAAGTGACTAACAAACTGGATTTGCATCCTAGCTAACGAGTTCCAGTTGATTAGAGGCCACTGTTTGAGGAAAGCAGCAGTGCTTCCTTTCCTGGATTTGTCTCATCCTTCATAACCTGTGGTTGCAATGCCATGATTCCCATGACCAGGCACCACTTCCGAGTCTCTATGACTACTTTGGGCAAGAGGCTCTTGATAATTTATCTAGACTGAATGCTGAACACCCAGGACAATGGCACAAGAGCTCTTCCAGAACTCAGTCTCAGGCAGACTCTCAGTTTTACTCATTTAGGCAGCAAGACTGTAGCAATTCAAAGTGCCTCATAGCACTTCAACAAATCCTGACACCATGTAGGAGGAAACAATCCTGTTTCCTGCAGCCATTGTTTTAGAACAGCTAATTACTTTTAGATATCTATGTCTGGCTTAGTCTCAGATAAATACACCATTTCACAGTTAACAGCATGACCAGCAGACTCACATCTCATGAAATAACTGGTTCAGAAACTGTTCTCTTAAGGTTTTTAAGAGCTTAATAAAACGTGTTGCTTCCAAATTCTCTCTATTGTTAGGCAAGAATAAAAATCTATCATGTTATTAACAAAGCCACTGAGTTTGTACATCTGCATAACTGAGGAAGAAGAAAGTGATCAAAGATTTTAACCAAGGGGAGGATCTGAACGTTCAGGGTGCAATAGCAACAGCAGCGCCATTAAAGTAAGGAGAATGCTCCAATTTTGGCAAAAGAATCTCTAGTACAGGGCTCCACAAAGCTGGGCAAATACATGTCTTCCCCTATACAGAACTACAAAATGAGAACAGTCCGTAGCGTTGGACTAACACAGGTCAAAGACCCAAGTAAATTTTTTCAGAACTGATTCCTACACTGACCTACCAGCTGGATTTTCAAACCTTCGATTTATCCTCATTCAGCGGTAAATCCCTTCTCAGACTGTCACTACACGGTTTTTTAAAAATACTGATTCAGATTAGCAGACTACAAAGTTGTCGCCCTGAACCCAATTCATATTTCACAATTGTTCCTTACAGTTTTAAATGCCAGAAATTTTGTAGGGAAATAGAGGAAAGCCTTGAAAACAGATGAGAACATTTCAGTGTGCTATGGTATTAATGCTTAGGACAATTAAACAATTACAAGAGCCAGCCACTATGTTCAGACTCTCTAAGATCTGAAAGGGGGAAAAGAGACAGCCAGCCCAGACTTAGTTTTGAAACATGCATTTATATAAAAAATGAAATGTTTAAATAATTGAATTAAATTCTATATTTTATGTGCAGTGGAACTACTTTGATAATTTACTTCACACTAGATCCAATAAACAAACATTCCTTTCATCATCGTCAACAGACTTACTGCAGTATCTGACTTGTCTGGTGTTTCAGTGATCTGTAAATTCATTTATGTGTGCTGTAAGCTTACACGGTAGGTAAATTCATGCCATTCCTGTAAATACTTCTGGACAACTTTCTAATTCAAAGAAAAATCCTCTTGATAAGTATACTTCAGTGACAGATGTTGTATGCCAGTAAGAAAGGTAATTGCTACTGGTAATGTATTTTACTTTGTGTATTCTATAATAGCATTCTTACATAACCAAATACAGAAAAGCCAGTGACAACGCATCCAGCTCTCTCCTCCAGTTTTTACTGCTAACCTGTGGCACTATGATTTCTAAAGGCAATACATTGAAGACAAGATGCACAAAGGCTTTACAATTTTCATGGTAAGACCAGGACAGAAGGAAGAATGGAAAAGCTGAAGAAAGTGATAAATACTGTCTTTAAAAAATGGAAAAAACCCCATTCATGCAAATGTTCTTCAAGAAGACCTTGTCTTTATGTAAAGCATAAAGCAGTGTTTTTCACATCATTAGTAATTTTTAGTGATGTTGATAACATGCTGACACAGAGAAGCTCATACTTTTTGCAGGTTTCCAAAAACAGTACTATTTAGACATTCCTTTCTTGAAGGCAAACTCAAGACTAGCATGCATTCCCACTACAACTAAGAACCACCAAAGCATGGTTCAATGTTCTTGAACTTTACAGCAACCAATACGTAATATCAAACCTGCTGACTCAGCACATACACAAAATGTTATTACTCTGGTTTAAAAATGGCACACATCTCTAAGATCATACCACTACCAGAACTGTACCTCAAGTTATGTTTCCTGTAAAGCTTACCATGCTGGAATTTAAAGTAAAAGGACAGAGGGAAGGAAAACACAAGCACAGCTTCTCATCCTTGTTTCTTAGGACTTGTGTAATGACAGGCACACTAGACGCAGCTTGCCTCAGCAAAAGAAGTTTTAAAAAGCTCTGCAAAACTAATGGCTTTCCCTATTTTCCAGTTAGCCTTGTTACTTCTTATCCCTCTTGTGCTCTATGCTGCCAATGGCCAAGGAATGTCTGTCCAGTTGCCTGTCTAGATTAAGCCTCATCTCATACCCAAGTGATCTTTGAACACATCCCATCCCAGAGCTGTCATAAAGTCTAGATAAATATGCACCATATCATGCAGCTTATGACAAACATATCTTAAAACCAGCAGCATCACAGGAATTCTCAAATAGTTGTAACTTTTTGTCTATCTGTGTAGAATTGTAAGACTTGGCAGTGGAGCTGTGGAACACAAGTTCTGTGAGGAGCAGTTGTGGGAACTGAGGTTCTTTATCTGGAGAAAAGGAGGCTGAGGGGAGACCTTATCATTCTCTACAGCTACCAGAAAGGAGGTTGGAGTGAGTTGGGGAAGAGAGGAAATGTTTGTAAGCCGTACTGGCAGAGGTTTAGGCTGGATGTTAGGAGGAAATTCTACACTGAAAGGGTTATCAAACATTGGAACAGGCTGCCCAGGGCAGTGGTGGAGCCACGATCCCTTGAAGTACTTAAAACGTAGATGGATACAATGCCGAGGGACATGGTTTAGAGGTGACCTGGTTGTGCTGGTTGAAGGTTGGACTTGATGGTCTTAAAGGGCTTTTCCCACCAAATAGATTCTGTGATGGTATGAATAAGACAGTAGCTGTAATAATTACCTTTCATATCTAGAAGAAGCCTTACTAGGAAAGCACAGTAACCTCTGTTGCTGAACTGAATAAAACTAAAATAAAAAATTATCTCCAACACATACAGAGGAAAGCTTTCTGTAATTGCTTTGAGCTTGACAGTGTGACTAGGTTAGTACACTGTGTCATTTTGATCCAGACATCATAATTTTTCTTTTTTCAGATTTCATCCAGTGTCTTTTGCATTGCCAGAGCATACCCTGCTATGAGAGCCCACTTTTTAGTACATATGGGAACTTATTGTCTTTGAAGATTATGGGCAGAGGTTTTTAGATCAAATACACTGCATCTATGTGTATTAATAATGTAGTATGTTTGTTGCAATTCACAGTGTGTGGCACAGATGATAGAATCATCATAGAATGGCTTGGGCTGTAAAGGGCCTCAGAGATTAGCTACTCCTAGCTCCCTGACATAAGACGCGATTGCTTAAGGCATCAACTAAACAAAAAGGGCTCCTTCAAATACATTGCAGGTAAAACTAAATCTACAGGCGAGAGCCTGTAGAATGAGCTGAGTGCCCTGAAGAGAGAGGATACAGAGAAAGCAGACATACTGAACACTTAGAGGGTAGGAGGGTCCTGCAGAGGGACTTGGACAGACTGGAGAGATGAGCAGACTCTAATAGGATGAGTTTTAACAAGTCCAAGTTTTGGGTTGTGCATTTCGGTTATAACAAGCCCAGGCAGAACTATAGGCTGGGAATGGAGATCTTGGAGAGTACTCAGGTAGAAAGAGCCTTGGGGGTATTGGTGGACAGCAAACTTAACATGAGTCAGCAATGTGCCCAGGTGGCCAAAAGAGCTAATGGCAGCCTGGCGTGCATCAAGAATAGGTGGCCAGCAGGGCAAGGGAGGTTATCTTCCCCCTGTATTTGGCACTGGTTAGACCGCATCTGGAGCCTGCCTTGGTTGATGAGGAGTGGGTTAGGGATGTGCAGGGCATCCATGGGGATCAGGAGAGGTGCCCAGAGACTGGAGGTTAGCAAATGTCACTCCAATCTTCAAGAAGGGTAAGAAGGAGAACCCAAGTGACTATAGACCGGTCAGCCTCACCTCCATCCCAGGAAAGGTAATGGAACAATTTGTCCTGTATGCTGTCTCTAGGCACATCAGGGACAAGAGGATGATTAGGGACAGTCGGCATGGCTTCACCAAGGGGAAGTCATGCTTGACCAACCTGATAGCCTTTTATGAG
>VZRI01007255.1:74373-86999 GCA_013397515.1 Upupa epops
GGACCAGTATAGGTTGGGGCCTGACCTGTTGGAGAACCATCTAGGAGAAAGGGACCTGGGGGTCCTAGTGGACAGCAAGATAGCTATGAGACAGCAATGTGCTCTTGTGGCCAGGAGGGCCAACAGCATCCTGGGGTGCATCAGAAGGGGGGTGGTTAGCAGATCGAGGGAGGTTCTTCTCCCCCTCTACTCTGCACTAGTGAGGCTGCATCTGGAGTATTGTGTCCAGTTCTGGAGTCTCCTCTGGAGATGTTCAAGACCCATCTGGATCTGTTCCTGTGAGATTTGGTCTAGTTGATCCTACTGTGGCAGGGCAACTGGACTAGATCAACTTTCAGTCAGTCCCTGATTCTGTTATCTCCAGAGAGGGGGCATCCACAATGTTTCTGGACAATTGATTCCAGATTCTCCACTCTTGCACTACAGAATTTCTTCCTAAGTTCTAGTCTAAACCTACTCTCCTTCAGTTTAAAACCATTTCCCCTTGTCCTATTCTTAGACTGAAAAGTCCCTCTCTAGCTTTCCTTTAGTTTCCCTTCAGGTCCTCCTGGATTCTTTTCTTCCTTAGGCTGAACAATCCCATCTCCCTCAGCAAAGGTGCCCCAACACTTGGCATCTTTGTGGCCTCCTCTGAATTTATTCCAACAGTTCTAAGTCCTTTTGATGTTTGGGACACCAGAACTCACACAGTACTTGAGATGGGGTTTCCCCAGAGCAGAGTAAATGAGCAGTGAGAATCCCCTCTCTTGCTCTGCTGGCCACACTTATCTTGTTCTAGAACAACACACATAACCACACACACTGAGACAAACTAGTTTTCATCTTCAGCTCTACTAGTTTAAATATAGTTCACAGTCTGGAAGGAGATGTTTCTATTGATTACTGTCGTGTGAGTAGCAGACATACTGTTTGTTTAAATAATGTTTTGTCATCTGCGGAACATAGAGAAATGTCTTTGATGAAGGTTAGCAATCGTATTGTTTATAACAAGTAAAAAAATTACACCCTTTTATGCACAAAGTCCTCTCTATTGGAAAGGCTAATTCAATCTCCTGAGCTGACATTATTTCATATTCACATGACATGCATTATTTTGAAAAGAAATTCCTCATTTACTAAAAGAATTAGAAGAGTTCAGAAGTCCTAGAGATAAAACATCATTTATTCTTTTCCTTACAGCAAAATCAAGATGATATTTCATTTCTTTCCACTTACAGTGGGTGACCTGAATGGATGCCAGGTGCCCACCAAAGCTGCTTTGTCATTTCCATTCTCAGCTGGACAGGGGAAAGAAAATATAATGAAAAGCTTTTAAGTTAAGGACAGGGAAACATCACTCACAAAAAACAGGCAAACAGACTAAATTTGAGAAAATTTATTTATTAACGAGAAATAAACTCTTCCCTCCTTCTTTCCAGGCTCAACTTTCTTCATGATTTTTCTACCTCCTTACCCTCACAGTGGTTCAGGGGTACACAGAAGAGGGGTTGTGTCAGTTCATCATATGTTGCCTCTGCTGCTCTTCTCCCTCTGCTCCAACATCAGATCCTTCCCATGTGAGACAGCCTTTCAGGAACTGCTCCAGCATGGTTTCCCTGCAGGTTTGCAAGTCCTGTCAGCAAACTTGCTCCAGCACAGGTAGCTCTCTCCACAGGGTGATCAGGTGCTCACAGTTGCACAAACTCTCCACAGGGTCACAGGCCATCTCTACCTGCTTGGGTCCTCCATGGGCTGCAAGCAGGTCTGATCCACCAACACTGGCTGCAGGCGATTGGCTAGCTGCTACCTGGAGCACCTCCTGCCTCTCTATTTTCACTGACCTTGGTGTCTACATAGCTCTTTCTTTCACACACTCTCACTTCTCTCTGCAGCGGATTGTTTTCCCTCTTATTCTATATATTATTAGAGGCACAGTCATCATGACTATTTAGCTTGGCCTTGGCCAGCACTGGGTCTGTCTTGGAGCTGCTTGGCATTGGTTTTACAGACATGGAAGAGGCTTCTAGAAGCTT
The DNA here is from genome assembly GCA_013397515.1 of Upupa epops. Taxonomy (NCBI): domain Eukaryota; kingdom Metazoa; phylum Chordata; class Aves; order Bucerotiformes; family Upupidae; genus Upupa; species Upupa epops. Next base: position 76,386 of record VZRI01007255.1, read on the forward strand.
CTCACAGAGGCCACCCCTGTAGCCCCTCTGCTATCAAAATGTTGCCTATGCGAAGTTTTGACATGCAGTTTCTAAAAAGACAACGCACTGTTTGCCAAGGTTTAAGTATGTCAGCATCACTGTCTGCTGTCACAGCAGGCTATTTCACCTGACTGCATTTATACAGCTCTACTCTGCAGAGTAAAACTAAGGATCCAGTTGCATAGATTGAATTGTGTCTTTCACCTCATCGTATGATTCCCAATGCTGTTTAAAGCTTTATTCCAGACTGTGCTGGGGAGAGCCAAGATCAGGAGGGAGGCTAATGCTGACAAAGGAGCAGGCGTGCATTAAAACCAAAACAGAGTCGATGTGCTTTCTGTGCTGCTGCTTTGAAAACTACTGGTTGCACCATCATCAGTCTCATCAATAGAAACAAAATTCCTAACTGAGCTACAAAACACAGGCTTTCTTAAATTCATTCTGCCCATAAAATTTAAGGGGTGTTCCACAAACCTAGCTAATTTTAAATGCATTAATACTAGAACAACAATAAAAAACTCTTTTATGGCACTCATACTAACCAATTGCACAGTGGTGTAATGCCTTCAAGACTGCTGCATTTTCCCAGTGCAGGGGAACACGTCTTTAGAAACTGAAGTATAACAAAATTAAAGATGTAATTTTATTTATAAAAGATTTACCTAATAATTTACCAATTTATTCTTTCATGTTTTCTAAAGATATTACAAATGAGATCTAACACCAGTAGCTGTTTTGCAATTAAGTAAAAGGATAGAAAAATACTGTAGGGAAGGAGTGTGGAGGGAGAAAACATCACAGAATCATGAAGTACATATTACAAAGCAGCATCTCCTACCTCTCAAAAGGCAGTAAAGTCAACTTAACGCTACACCCTGACAGAATGTTAGTCTCTAGACTTATATGTTGTATCTCCAATATTCTCCATTTTAAACATGACTTGAGAATTAAAAAACGTCCTTTATTTCATCTTCAGGTTCATACAAACTTTTCCATTTCTGTAGTTCCTGAGAATCACTTATATTCCATACTTCAGCAAAGGTCTTTAGCTTTTTTCTGGGGAGAAAAAAATTTCAGTCAAAATAGAGACACACTTTTATAGTAATCACATGTAACCCTGAAAGCCCTACTATCGTCCGCAAAATTTTACATGTGGTAAAATCAGTAGTTTGAATACCTCAAATATTATGCGATCTTTAAACAATCCTCTCAAGATGTCCTATATATGTAATCCAGCTCTAGGGCAGTCAATAGTTTAATTTCATAACTAACTTACCATATCAGCAGCACTGAGAAGATGAATTAAAATGCTGAACAAATCATTAAAGAAACACTATTGTCATTTTCACCATTCAATTTTCATCAACACCCTATGAATTTGTACAGAGATAATGCATTTTCAAAATAAATTAATACACATATCCTTCCTATTTTCTTTTTTAATATCTTTGATTTAAGAAGGAACTCGTAAGAGCTGCGACAAATAACAACAAGACATTTAAGATGTGTTAGCACACATTGATGACAACACAGATGTCAAGACTATGGAACTACCTGAGTGATTTTCTTAGTTACTTTAAATTTACTATTAAGTAAAGTTATTTAAAAAGTAACATAAGGCATTTGTCCTGTGGTTATTGTGACAGCACAAGTACTCTGCTATGAACAGGTTGGCCTCCAAAGACTATGACACTTTTTGTTTCCTGCTACAGATACACTATACTCATTTTTAAATTTGTTCACGTCTTTTAATAAGAAGATACAGAAGAAAAGTTGTGTGTTTAGGTCACAGCATAGCAATAAACTCACAAACAGGACAACACAAAAGAAAGTATTTCTGTAATGACATACATAGAAGTTTGCAATTTAATTATGAATTTGTAGTTTATACACATCAGGTAATTTTTCTACTTTTCACTGACTTGAGCCCCAGGTTTATAGATGCAGGAATTTTCCTCTGAAGCATGTGCAACAGACCTGCAGTGACAAATGACCTGGCACAGGTCAAACTTGATGAGTTAGCAATGGCTGTGTAGAGGATGATCCTTGTCCCCAAGCTTCTGTATAGCACTCTCTCATTAAAGGGGGAGGCAAAGCTGTTGAACTTCACAGCGGGATGGCTGGTCTAGCCGACAGCAGACTCAAGGTTACCTTTACCAACTGCTCTCAGAATCGAGGGCCTACTCTTCTTCCTCCCACTCTTCTCTTACACAGGCAGCAATGCCTGCTCATGTGACATCAGGAAACTGAACTTGCAGAATTATCAACAGAAGAAAAAAATGACTCTTCATCTGGATCAGATCCCAAAAATGGCCTGTTCTGTGTTCCTGCAAAACCCAGCTGTGGCTCCATGGAGAGCAGACAGCATGCCTTACAGCAGCAGCCCACAGGAGAGGGGTTTGGGAAGACTACTCCAGCTAGCTGGTGCTTCTGATGCAGCTAAAATGGCAGTAGTCTGCAGTGAAGCATGGGTGCAGGGACTTCTAGTGATGTCAAGAGAAAAGACTAATCACAGCATTGTCTTCTTTTTCAGTTTCACATGCAAATTAGACGCCCATAGCTAAAATAGATACGGTAGCTATGAAAAGCTGATAAATGGAACACAATTATGTCCCATAATTAACATTGCCCAGTCAGCCTTCACTTTACTCCTCTACAGACACTGCTGTCAGTCTTCTAACTACATCATCACATAATAAATCAGTCTTCTAAATACATCACTGCTTACTCTTTTTACTGCTCATAGGGTCTGTATATAATTAGCTCCATTTTTAGAAAAGAGGACATGCTAGAACTCTTATCTGTGCACTGTCCCAGCATGATTTTCATAGAAAAAAGGAAGATAAACCAAATGGACATCCTGTATTATTTCATGTCTTAATTTTATTCTACAGTAACTCTAAGCTTCCAGCTCACACTCTCACCCTTCCGAAAAATTATTTTTTTCTTGACTTTAGAGCCCTATGTACCCTACAATTACCAAGTTAAGGTATTGCTAGTAATTTGTTGTTTTACTTTTGCCAGTCAGTAAGTATTATTTCCAATTAACACAAGGTATCACATTATTTTTCCCATAAACTGTCATCTGCCTTCAACAGAACTTTTTAAATTTTTCTTTCTTAGGAAGGCATGAAAGCCTGTGTTAAAACAATTGTTTGTACTTAGAAATAATTGTATTTAATCTTTTCATGAAACTATTCTGACAGGATTAGTTATGACCATCAGACAAGAGACATCTTGACTTATTATATTCCTTAAGGGCTATTAAATTTTTCTTGATATGACCATCACCAAAAATAACATGAAACTCAGTGGAAATGAATTTGAATACTAGCACGTACTTAGATATAAACTGTGTACACAGTGTGACATATTTTACAAGGATGATGCTATTCAATACACATGAGAATTTTTGTAACTAGTATGATGTATAAGGCATATGCATCACTAAATGAAAGAAGATAAATACCAAAAGCCCCAGACTAGCAGTAAGATTAGGCTACAAATTGTTTAGGGACAATCAAAATGTATTTTAAACATTTATCTTACATTAAATCAGAAGAAGTGTATTAATGTTTCTTTCGGCACTGCAACACGCAAATGCAATTCCAAATTTGAAATTAATACTTTCTACATTAAGTATAGTAATATTTTCACTATTACTGATGAAAATGGAGGTAGGTATTGGAAGGTGGTTATATTTGAAATTCATCTTCCAGAAAGCAGAGAAAATACATACCTGAAAGAGTAAATTTGCTAGAATTTGTCAATACAAAATAAGCATAGTTTATTCCTGTTGTTAGCTTAGTGCACATTTTGTTTTTCCAATCTTCTTTCAGAGGGCAGCAATTAACCTCTGACATATCAGCTAACAATAAAATCTATAGCCCAGAGTTAAATGGATAGTAATTTTTTTTTCTTAACTTCTTTTTCACTCTCTCTTTCTGGAAGCGTAGGAGCACATCTGAAGTACTTCTGACTGTTCTTTTAATGCACAGTGTGCAAAAAATGCTCTTGAATTCACTGATAAAAGTTTCAATGGGAGAGGAGAGGGAAATAGCACAATTTTTCTTACCTTCTCAGATTCACTATTGTCTCCAACTCCTTTGATTTATGAGCTGCCTTCTTCAAGATTTCTTCAGGAATATCTGCCAGTTTGGCAACATTTAGCCCATAACTCCTTGCAGAGACTCCTTTAGTTATTTGATAAAGAAAAGTGATAAATTCAGGGTTCTCTTCATCTTCAGGTCCTAGAAACAGAACAAAATGAAAAATTGCTCTACTATGTTAATAAAACACAGCAGCCCAAAGATCAAAATGGTAAAGACTGTGGTCTCATTGTTCCTATGCAATTTATTCCATTGAAGAAACCTGAAAGAAAAATGTTTCCTTCAGATTACAGACTTTACGTACCCACTGTAAGTCTGAAGAAAGCATCTTTTAAGTAGTGTCTCTGTAAGCATACTTGCGTGTCTCTGTGTCAAATTCTGAATCCTTGCATGTCAAATTGATTAGTTGTGCTGTAACTGGGATGCTGCATTTGCAAAGCAAATGAGAAATATGAGAAATCTCAGTAATCTCACAATTGGGAAGTCCGTAACTACTAGACAAGAAAAGGGCTGCTGCCTGCTAGGAAGCTAGCAGACACAGAAAATGCTCTCTGGAACAAATAAGGTTAGGATGGTGGACCTTTGGCTAGGGATTCTTTGTATTCCATGATAATGTGACAGCCATTGTTCCTTTTCCTGTTCAGACATCCTGATTGCACCTCTGCACAATTCAGGCCTTGTGTAACAAGCAGAAAAACTATAGAGTCATTCACTGACATGTACTCTTCTTAAAAAAATACATTTTTGGAAACAATCTGCTAAACATCCCCCTTCTGGGGGGGCTCAGAAGGGGGTGGTTAGCAGATCAAGAGAGGTTCTTCTCCTCCTTCCCTCTGCACTAGTGAGGCCGCATCTGGAGTACTGTGCCCAGTTCTGGGTCTCTCAGTTCAGGAAGGACACAGAGCTGCTGGAGGGTGTCCAGCATAGAGCAATGAAGATGATGAAGAAAGTAGAGCACCTCCTTTATGAGGAAAGGCTGAGGGAGCTGGGTCTCTTGAGCTTGGAGGACACTGAAGGGTGACCTCATTCATGCCTATAAATATGTGAGGGGTGGGTGTCAGGAGGATTGAGCTCTTCTCAAGGTCATCTGGTGATTGCACATGGGGCACTGGGTGCAAGCTGAAACATAGGAGGTTTCATATAAATATCAGAAGAAACTTCTTCACAGTGAGGGTATCAGAGCATTGGAACAGGCTGCCCAGAGGAGTCCTTCTCTGGAGATGTTCAAGACCTGCCTGGATGTGTTCCTGTGCGACTTGGTCTAGGCGATCCTGCTGTGGCAGGAGGATTGGACTAGGTGATCTTTCAAGGTCTCTTCTGATCTCTAATGATTCTATGATTCTATAAATGCAAATTACTCATGCTGATTTCATCCAACTGATCCACAGCAAAGACTGGAAAACAACATGGAATAAACCCCACCTTAAATAAAACAATTAAAATGCTAAAATTAAAGTAGCTAAAGACACAAGTAGAGAAACGTTGGTATGACATTGCTCTCACAGGCTGTGGTAACACATGTATGGTGCTTTCTGCAGCAAAACACTGAAAACCACATATGGCCTAAATGTTTGAGTCAACTAACAGAAAGCAGGAATGCTGAAGCAGCATGCTGAAACATGAAGCATAGAGTCTCATGGACACAACAGTTAAAGAATAGCAAGGACACGTTCATGCTCAGGAGAGCAATGTTGTTACCTGTGAATGTTAGCACAGCTACACAGTGCTGACCTAAAACACTGCGCTCTAAGTTAACATATACTTCAGGGTTCTCTCCTTCTAACTATCAGAATACAAAATAGAAATTGTGACATCTCCTTCTAGCCAACCCCTAGATTTTAAGAATAACACTGTAAAACATTTAAAACCTGACATATTTAACACATTGTTTAGCAGCAAATTTTTAGTTTTAAAATTGTTTAGAGCCCTGTCCCAATTAGTTTACAATGTAAGCAGATCACACAATATTAAGAATTAATTAGGGGGAAGGTTAATGGCAAATACCATGACAATTGCTGAAAATAGGAATTATTCAGGGAATACACTATTAACAGTCAAAGTAGGAAAACCAGAATAAGAGAAGAAAAAGAGCATGTGATTAAACCTGATACATCATGGGAAAAAAAACAAGACAGTTGGTATGGAGGAAATCCTAAATCACAAATCTGTCATAAATTTGAGTAAGAGATCTAATGGATAAACCCTGTGTGAGTTTTCAAAAGGCTTTTGAAAGAAGTCCTGCATCAAATTTCTGAAAAATAAGGAGTTATAATTTAAAAGGAAGGCCACTGCATTTTCAAATTTGTTAAAAGATAGGAAACAGTAACAGACACCTGTCAGCACAAAGGGTGATTATCATTGCAGTTAGACAGAGCTGCTCAACATACCTCTTATCAAACAAGAAAAAGCTAAGCAGTAAGCTGACAAACTTTACTGAAAATACTAATTCAGAGCACAAGTGACAGCAAAAAATAAATTCTGCAACTCTTCTGCTTAGAAAATTCAGAACTGAATGGGATTATGATAAGCAGTCAACAAAATCAGACACAGTATAGAAAGGATGAATGGAGTATTTCTCTGCCTCTCCTAATTCAAGAACCAGGACCATCAATTGAATCTACATGTTGCTTCAAAAGAGTTTCACGACCAACAAGAGATGGCAGTTCTTTGCAGAATGCAGTGTTAAATGTTGTTGCTCCTTGGCACAGAAGGATGAAGATGTGAAAAAATTCATGAGAATACTCAAGGAATCTAGACAACCTCGGTAAAAATAAGTACACTGAAGAGACTAAAACCCCAGAACAAACATTCAGTTTTTGAAGCCCCTGAATAGCAAATGTTTGCAGACAGTGAGATCTTCTAAGGAGAGTTGCCATATGTTTTATCCCAAATCCCTCCCTCCCTAATCCTTTTTATTTTGCTACTGTGTAAAGTTGGATACTGGGCTCCGTGAATCTTCTACCTGACCTAACTCAGTCATCCTTATACTAAAAATTTAAAAGAATCGCAGTTTCAAGCTCTCCACATGTACATAGCCTGATGCTCTAGTTATTTGGGATGTATCACCTGTCATGTTGAGAATTAAATTACTGTGATAATTCTACAATTTCTACAGTGCCAAAACCTCAGATAGATTTATACTGTACCTTTTAGTTCAGCACTTTCATCTTCATTCACCAAGAAAGCCATGTGGTAATTACCAACCTTTCCAGGATATACCTTCTCCAGCTCACAAACTGAGGGGTAGTGAGTTACAAACAATGTCAGCGACTCCACCTACATCAACAAAATAGACACTTAGTGAAGGTTTGGCAGTAATGATTTTTTTAAACACAGCAGCACAAAACTGATATCCTTCATCCAGATCTCTCTGCTCTGAGTTCAGACATGTGATGTTTCTGTAAGAAACACATAGCACCGTAAAGCCAGCCTACTGCAGCACAGGCCAAACAAAGCATTCATAAGCATTTGCCGGACTGAACACTTACATCTTTAATAAAATGTTCAAGGGTAGCATAAGCAATTGCAATTCCATCATGTGTGCTGGTTCCTCTTCCCAATTCATCCAAGATTACTAGTGATCTTGAAGTTGCTTTTCTTATTATCTCAGCAGTGTCTGTCAGTTCCTCCATAAAAGTACTTCGGCCTTTGTAAATGTTGTCTGCCGCACCCATCCTGCATTGAGATACAAGAAAGATCAGTGTATTAGCTTGAAATAAATGCAAGATAATGTGGAAAAAATTAATAATTACAATAAAAACATTCTGTTACTAATCTCTCACTACTGTTCCAAGAACAAAGAAAAACCAAGGAAGAACATTCATCTCCCAGGACAAGTTACTGTTTAGGGAAAAAAGCCACAACAGCCTATGAGGTGTGAAGGTACTGCAGAACAGTGAAAGGTCCAGATGGCACTATTCATGTACAATTACGTAATGGCTTGTATGCATTTCCCCAAGACAACAGGGTATACTGACCCTATGAGTGTGTGGGGCTTACACTGTAGGGATAGCAGGGAATTTTCTTCTGGTCTGTCAGTAACTTAATCCCAGTGTAAATCCATAGACAGAAACCTCATGCCAACTACAGGAGTCAGGGAAAAAGGAGGAGTCAGACAAGGGTTGTTTCTTAGTATTTCTTAGCAAGCTTTCACCCCAATAAACAGTACAAAGCAACCTGCACTTCCCTTAAAAAGGTCCCTGGGAATTCAGACTGGGCAGCCCACAAGAAGGATTCCAGCAAAGGTAGCTATAAGAACAATTTTTACTTTACAGTTTGGTTTTACCATCTGATTTGTCTGTTTCAAAAATGGTAGCAACACCTGAAAGTACCAGGTACTAGCATCTGCATTGAGAGACAGAGTGGACACTCAGGTGAAAAGGAATTTCTGTATTCAAACTGATACAGCAGTTAGCTTCATCAGGCAGGAACAAGATAACAATTATTTCCCCTAATTACACAGGAGCACAATCTTACTAGCACACTTAAATATTATCTTAAGAGTAAGATTTCAGTCTCATACTTCTACACGATTGTCTTTAAATTTACCAGTCTCCAAGTTCCTTACAGGTGTATTAACAGTGTTTCAGTTATGCAGCCTTCCATCTTCAAATTTTATGCCAAATTGTGAAATCTCCATTTTAATTTCAGAAAACACTGGCAATTCAACCCGTTTTTCTCTTCTGCAGCTTTTCTTACCTATTCAATTAATATACTCTCTACCTCGAGGAAAGAAGAAACAACTTTTTTTCCCCATACATGCTTTTCAGTTATATTAATCACATTACTTTATCACTTCTGGAACAGGTTATCACTAGTGAGCCACTGAGTAGTGCTAATAATATAATTACATACAAGCCACACTGATTTGAGGAAAACTGACTCACGCTCTTAGCATACTATATTTTCAAATGTAACAGCTGGCCAGAACTATTTAAAGCAAATTAAAACCTTTAAAGAAAATGCCAATATAGCTCTCTTTTCCCCTTTCTCTCAGTCATAATTCTGCTGCTTTTCTTCCTAGCAAGAACAGTCATCAATTTATGAGGATTTTATGATTGTCAAGAGTAACTGACTAGGTTAGATCCATCAGAACTAGAATCTGTGAATATTCTCCATTTCCTGTCAGAAATTTGGCATGGTGGCATGCCTAACTTCATAATACACAAAAGTTCAATTATAAATAGAATGGTTTTGCCTGGAGATCGGTGTTACGATACAATAAGCAAATGGAGTGTTTTTATTTCCATAAGTATGTGCATGCATACACATGCAGTATGTATGCACCTGCATACTCTGGAAGAAAGGAGATTTTGCACACCAGCTAATTAAACTTCACACAAATTTCAGTGAATTAAACATATAATTCATGATATTGGTGCATTGCAAAATTAACATTTTATTGAGCCACTTACTACTGTAATTCTTTTAAATGCTGAGCTAATAATTACTGAATTTCTTACAGTGCCCCAAATACTCCCCAGTCCCTTCTCTAGTTTCAGCCATTATAAACTACTGTAAAAATCAGACAATCCCTGTTATCGAGACATTGTACAAATCTACAGAGAATGGTAGCACTAAAACCTAGTAATAGCAAATAATTCACCAAAAGATCAAATACTTTCTATGCCCAAACAATCTTTGGCTCTAAAATAAACAATTTTAACCTTAGTTTCCAACCTTAGGATTATTATTTTTATCATTTCTATTTGTCTTTTCATTCTTCATCTAGAGACAGATCATCTGACAGGCTCTCTGCTCTGCATCTATGATGATTACACAGAGTTTTCAGCTCTACTTTTCCTTTTAGATTGCTTCATTTCCATACAGCCCTCAAAATCGTTTAGTTGCTTTGTATACAATTTGCATTCATGAAAATAATTTTCAAAACTTTCTCAATAAATGTTCAAGATACAAGCAGAAACTAGTATTATCTTGCTCTTGTTAAAACCAGCTGCAAAAGCCTTTCTTTTCAACATATTAAAACACTCAAGTTTGGGTAGTGATGATGCAAGAATGAGAAGCTCACGATCAATTAAGAGATTTCATGACCTTAGGGCAACTGCTAAAGGGATCAGAAGCTCAAGTTGTGTTCTCCTCTATCCCTGTAACATCAGCAATGGACTAGGGGACATTTAGGAAGAGCCAACAGCTCAATTCATGGCTCCAGAACTGGTGTCATCAAAAAGGGTTTGGATTCCACACTCAGTTCACACGGCTCAGTTTACAAGGCACCAGGGCAGCAAACAACTAATGGGATGCACTTGTCCCAGAGGGGGAAGAGGACCCTGGGGCAGGAAGTGGCAGGGCTCATTAATAGGGCTTAAACTAAGTTTGAAGGGGGAAGAGGTTAATAGTCTCCTGCTGTCTATGACAAACACTTGGGTAGCTCAACAAAGGCAGAGGGACTGAGAGCCAATGAGGATCCTCTACTTGCCCTGTGGCAAGCCAGGGAGGATGCACAAAGACAGTCTGAGGAAATCAA